>APFE031544872.1:166233-189533 GCA_000404065.3 Pinus taeda | reverse complement strand
AATGCAACGCATTCCGTTGGGGTGAGGTGGTGAGCGATAGAAGATATATTTCTATTACTTTTATGTATTTCATGCTTGGCATGGTTAATCATTTAAGCGGATATTTATATCTTAATGACCTTTTAGTTCTTATTCATTTCACGGGGAGAAATATATTACCTTGAATCAAGTTCTTATTCCTTGGATAGCTATTCGCCTCTCCTTATCTTATTCATTGAGGGGGGGAGGATATCACCTTGAAGGAATGTATTATTCTTATTCCTGGAAGGGATATCACCTGGAAGTTCTTATTCTATGGACGTGGGTAAAAGCCTTTCACCTTGATCTATGTTTTTTCCTTGAGATAGCTACACCTTGATCTTGCTCTGCTTGTTTGTGTGCCATAGATTGGGTTAGACCCTATTGATTGGTGGTACGAGATGATAGAAGCAGTCCCGATTATTCATTCATTCATTCCCAGAGCTAGCGATGGTGGGTTAGTCTGCTTCATGGTTCACACAGCTTGGTTCATTCGATTGCTTGGGGGTTCTGGTTCACACAACATGGTTCGTTCGATTGCTTGGTTCGGTTAGCTCATTGAATTAGTAAAGAGGTCAGGTTTGGGTGACTTTGATGGGACTATTTGCTTTGGTAACATCAACCAAACTATTGATTGGTAACATCACTAGACTATATTATATACGTCACCATTTGATCAACGAAGTAATAGCGCAAGGGCATATCACCCTACCTATCGAACCGTGAAGGACGTTGGGGACTCTGCCTATGGTGTCTTTGCCTGGAAGGGGAAGGTAAACTGGCATGGTCCCATTTATGCCCATATAGGTTATAGGCAATCGTAATAGGAATAGGTATGTCTCCGCGCTATCATACGAGTTTTGTATCTCTTGCCTCTATTAGGTTAACTTCCTTTCCTACTACTATCATCCTTACTTATTCCTCTAGTGATGGGGCTACTATTTCTTGACTCTCCAATGGATTAATTAAAAACAGGCATGGGGTCAACTGAGTTATAACTGGGTATGGATATGCTTTTGTTTCATTGGTTGATGCCCGTGGTTTCCCGTGACTTATTTCATATGGTTCATTAACCCTGTGCCCTGCAACTGAAACTACACTTGGCACTGGAACCCATGCCTTTGCTTCTTGATTAGAAAAAATTGCTAAATATACACCCGTAACCGGATCTACAACATCTATCTTTGCCGGTGATGCTTACCTTGTTACTATAGGTGTCGTAGCGTTTTCTGTTGGTATTTAGGTTCCCTCCGCCACTTTAGCCTCTGCCTTTTCTGGTCAATCTGATTCTGATGGCTATATATCTATGGATCTTGCATGTGCATTGGATCACCGGATAAGGCTAACGGGTGGTAGGTAAGGTTGGTGGCTTTCTGGTTGCAGTAATAGTAGTGGTTGGAGGGATTAGGGACTCTAGGGTCTGTCTTGCCAGGTAGTGTTAAGTCCCATGCTATGAAGTGGTCGTTTGGGGATAGGATTGGAACCTAGCCTTTGAATGGGGTGTCTCCAACCAAAAATTACTACTAACTCGTCTTCAATCGAGAGGCCAGATGAGAAATCTATTGAATGATCTAATTAAGAAGCTTTGGAATGTCGCTAAAGCCCATTTTAGGAAGGTTAGGGCTGATGGAAGCGGACTTGCTCTTGACTTTGAGATAACCACATGATTGTGGATCTGAGGGGCCTGCTCATCAACCCAGCTCAATGCCTACAGTATGAGTGGTCCCAACCTAAAATTAGACCCGCTCGTTTTGACTAAGATGTTAGGGACATAGAACTAGCTTACCTCAATCCATGATTACCACCAGCCCATACCAGAGGCCAGTAGGTCAGAGGGGCCAGTGCGTGGATCCCAATCCACAAAGTGGACTGGCGATCTTAAATTTAAGATGGTCGGTTAGGGAAGATGGAAGTGACTTGCCTAGCTAAAGATGGATCCACTTTTCAAGTGGGCCACTAGGGGAAAGCTCATCAACCCAGCCACTAGCGGTCCCGACCTCATCTGAGACTCCATAAATAAATCAAACCAGAAAAATTAAACTCGCTCCGGGGAGATGCCTAGGTCCCTTCTCCCTCTTTGAGGGGTGGGGGGTATCTCTTTTCTCTCTCTCTCTCTCTCTCTCTCTCTCTCTCTCTCTCTCGTTACCCTAAAGGGGGACAAAAGGGGGTATTGACTTTGGGGCTTCATAGGAGTATAGCACCAAAATTCTGAAAAATAATCTTACGACTCACATTTTTTTTATTTATCACTATTCTGGTGCTATTGAGTAGCATGTGCACTAGTGCTCTAGAGTTAGTGCATTGTTACTTTTTATTTAAAAAAATAACCCTCGAACAGTGCAGCATTGTCAAAATTCTGATGCAAATTATTCCAGATCTTAAAGTGATATGGAAAAATAGATATTCATATCTTAGGTAAAGGGCATTGAAATTCCAAATTTATCCATAGAATCATGCATGTCCCATGAACCGAAAATGCCATTAAAACTTGTTTATTTACACGAATTTAATCATATTCCACGAACTGAAAATGCAAGCTCATTCGAAGACAAAACAATCTAATTTACATAAAATCTAATTCTATATGTCGTGCAATAAATAATTAAAAACCATAGATTTTTAACCAAGTCCACATATCGAGGTAAAGTAAAATAGTTTGTTTCAAATAAAATTGGTTCAAATTTTGGCACAAGAGACATGTCTAGCAGTAAATAATTAAAAACTATGGCCTTTCAACCAATTCCACTTATCAAGGTAAAGTCGAACGATTTGTTTCAAATAAAATTGGTTCAATTTTTGGCAAAAGAGACGGGAGAATCCTCTCCCATTATTTAACTTAAGCTTATAATGATGACTCAAGAAGATGAGAGCCTACGCAACCAATAACACCATAAAAAATTAGATATAAAATAATCTAGAAAATAATAGTCAGTGCATATACCAAACTCGTTATATCACGGCTACATAAAATCTAATTCTACAACGGCATGAATAATAATTTAGATAAAATCAAATTCTACAGAACAATATGTTCAAAGTTAATTGAAAAGTTTCGTATCCTGCAAACGCAAATGAATGATTGAAAATGTAGGCCTAAAACAATATCTGAAAATGATACCATGAGAAATTTGTTTTATGCTACATATCGAATGATATTAGAATTTTCTTTGTCTCGTTCTATGAACTCCCTTGAAATCAGATCTTCAATCTGCTTCTGCATTAAGTTAACTTTTGGTTTGAACGTGGCTTGCAGTTGCTCAACACATTCAACGAATAATTCCTGACTGCTCATGACTTTTCTAGCCTTCATTGTCCGAACTATTGCAGCATCGATGGCATGGCATCTATCGGCATCTACAACCTCGCTAACTCTCTTCTTCTCATCCATTTGTGGAAGTGAAATCTTAATCCTTGCAGATTTGCAGGTGAAGCTAGCATTGAATTCAAAACTATCAGTTTTTGTTATTGTTTGAGTCACCGGCTCCTTCAAAATAATCTTGTACTTTCCACATACAAATGAATGAAGCAGTCTAATAACATCCTCCTCTCGCAAATTTAATTGTGAACTGATTTCTTCACAGCTCAATCTTTCAAAATCATTGAACAATAAAAGCATGACTGCCTGGTTGGTTGAGACTGCAATTTCTATTGGCATAGTATCAAAGTTTTGCCCCACGAAGTAAAGATCCAAATAAGAGAACATATTTGAGATGACTCTAACTAGCACCTTGTGATAATTTCCCCAACATTTCTCAACTTCTTTCAACAGGAACAAATCATGCACTTCCCCTAAAGCTGGCAATACTGTGACAGCAACGTATTCTTCCAATGAAATCCTGTACTTGTCATAGAGTTGTTGTGAGTACAGATAAGGAGGCCTTTGGGTGCACATTTTGTACACAGTTGTATAAATGTTAATGTACTCCATTACAGGAAACTCGCCTTTTAAATCTGTTTTGAGAATATTTATCAACTTTAGGATGCCATTCTGAATAATATCCCATCCTTCATTGAATTCTATAGTACCTGTATCTGTTGACATCATCATCTTTTTCCAAGTGGTAACTGCCCGCCTTTCTTAGCCGCCACCTTCTATCAAGCGACGTCTGCCAAAGTTACAGAGAAGTCTTGCCGAAAGCACAGAATGTCATGTAATGTAACCGGATTGTGTCGACTGCGCCTATTTGTGTTGGTCGCTTCCCATAAAACAAAAGAAATAGTGTCACATGGTGAGGAAGAAGAGAAGAACCATTTCTATGGGACGATTTCACTCAATTATTGTTCGATGCTTTGAAAAAATCATTGACCTCTGCTCCTTTACTGAGTCCACATGATTATAACAAGGATTTCCTCTTATATCTCACTGCGACAGAATCAACCATCAATATGGTTTTGGTTCAGGAAGACGATACTATCCATGAGCACGTGATTTATTATCTGAGTTGAGGCTTGGTGGGTCTTGAATTAAAATGCTCTCCTATAGAGAAATTAACTTTGGCAGCTATTCATGTTGTCCAAGGAATTCGACACTATATTGTGCTTAGAAAAAATTTTGTCTTAGCAGGTGTCAACCCATTTTAGTTTATTCTCAGTAGGCGAGTGATTGGGGGAAAATATAATAGATGGATTGTTATTTTAAAATAATTTTATCTCGAGTTCTTGTTAGCCAAATCTAAGAAATATTTATTATTCACGGAATCAGTCTTTGAGTTGCCTTGTGAATAAGAAATGGTTTATGAGGAATCATTCCTTGATGAACATATTTTCCTTATTTCTTAACAAGATCCTTGGTATGGAGATATCATAATATATCTTCAGACTTCGAAATCTCCTCTCACTTTTTCAAAGGATGAGTGAAGAAAATTGTGTCACTTAGCCAAAATTTATGTTATTATTGGTGATACTTTATATCGTTGTGGGGTTGATTCAATCCTTAGACACTGCTTAAACTTAGAACAAATTCAGTCAGTTCTCAATGATTGCCACAATGGAGCTTGTGGTGGTCATCTATCTGGGCTTGCTATAACCCAAAAAATCTTGCGTGCAAGGACTTTTTGGCCTTCGATTTTCAAAGATTGTGTTGAGGTGGTCAAAAAATACCATCACTGTCAGGTTTATACTTGGAAAATGTGTGCTCATCTAGCTTCGCTCTTTCCTGTTATTACCGTTGGCCCATTCACAAAGTGGGGCATCGATTTTAAAACTTGTAACCTGCCATCGGTAAAGGGTCATAAGTATATTATTGTAGTAGTGGACTACTTTACTAAGTGGGCCAAAGATATTCCCACTGTAATGAATGATGGTGAAACAACAACCCTGTTTCTATTCAACCAAGTCATTTCTCATTTCGATATTCAAAAGGAGATTGTCACTGACCATGGCAGTCATTTCCAAAACAAGATGATGGTTGAATCGGCTCTCAAGTTGGGTTTCCAGTAGGAGCTTTCATCTCCTTAATATCCTAAGGCCAATGGTTAGGTTGAAGCCATGAGTAAATCCTTGAAAGTTATGCTGCAAATGGAAATTAATAAAGCTTGATCCAATTGACATATCATGTTATATCCTGCGCTTTGGGCATACCAGATGTCGGTTAAGATTGCTATGGATTTTACTCCTTTTCGACTAGTTTATGGCTTGGAATTTATCTTCCCCATGGAATGTGAAATTCCTCTCTTAAATTGGTTGTAGAACTTCTTCCAAACACTTCTAGTCTTGAAGAACGCCTCGTTTATTTGGAACGTCTTGATGAACATTATCGAGATGTAACCACAATTAAAGAAGCTCATAAAAAGAGAATGAAGATCCAATAAGATAAGGTTGTGTGTCCTAGGGTTTTATCTGAAGGTGACCTTGTCTTGGTCAATGACCAAGACAAAGACGCCTTGGGGGCAGGTAAGTTCAAACCCAGGTGGTACGGTCCTTTTATCGTTAAAAAGGTCTTGAAAAAAGGAGCTCACGAATTGGTTGATTTTGATGGATTTGAGCTGGAGGAGCCCATAAATGGGCTCTATCTTAAGAATTATTATGCCTAGGATTCTTCCTATCATTTGCTTGGTTGTAGATATTGTATACATTTGTGCATATCTGTCTATAGGTTTCATAGTGATATCAATGTTTTTGATCTTCTTTGGCAAATATCGATGGATGATTTGGTATATCTAGGGTTCGCGGATGGTGTTAGTCAACATACCTAGAATTTGGCTTCCGTAGCTTCAGTAATTTACTATCCATCTGGTCAGTTGTTGGTTTCAAGAGGCATATGTATTGGCCCTGATTCAAATAGTGTTGCCAAATATACTATTATTGTTAACTTACTATCTGAAGCAATATTCTCTTGGTATTGATTCGTTAGTAGTATAATTGATTTCACAACTCGTGGTGTCTCAGTTAAATAACAAATATCGTGTGAGAGATCCTTATTTATATCACCAATTTCATGGAGTGCATTTATTACAAATATCATTTAATTTTATCACATTTATTCATATTCCACGATTAGAAAATTCATTTGTTGATTCCATAGCTAATCAAGCATTAGATTGGCATATTAATAATTCATCACATTAAAATAAAAAATAATAAAAAATCATCTGTATATATGGTCATCACATCATGAAATCGTCTGTATATAGATAGAAATTTTATGTTCAAAATATATACAAAATTGGGACAAAATGTCCTACAAAATTAGGGCTTAAGCCCAATCATGTCTATTAAAACATTTGGACATCTCTAATCTATATCTATGGGTCCAGCCCTAGATGTGCATCTCAAAAGAAGTCGATGGAAGTAGCCACCCATTAGAAAAGCCACACCCAATCTCGTGGTACTCCTACCACGTCTCTGCATTGCCTCTGGTAGAACCTATATCGCTTCCATAGGTGCCTCGTGAGTTAGTCTCTCTAAGTTCCTTTGTACGATATGTATGACTCTCTCAGTATCAACTGTGGCACTCTCTGCATCTCTTTCATGATGCCTATGCTTGGGTAGACGCTCAAGTCTTACCGATCCCACATCTGTATCATGATCAAAAAAATTTGTAAGAATTTTTGTCTCATAAAAAACAATTTCAATTCATAATTTTGAAATCCAAAGAAAATAAATGAAATAGCATTAAAAACTTAAAAACAATTTTACTAATGGAACCCCATGGAGTACTGTGTGGAAGCACTAGATTTGGATTCAGTATGAAATCCATGGCTGCATAGGGGTAGTCCTCGATGGCAATGACTTGTTGTTCCCACCAAAGGAAAAAATTGTCATAAAATGTCGTTCTAGGGACCTCACCACCCCCTAGTATCTTCATCAAGTCAACCCATCTACCTATCTATGGATCTCTTGGGCTGCTAATGGTGGAAATTAATTTGGGTTGAAGTCCTGGGAGCCTCTTAAAGAATAAAGTGCTAAGGATATTACCATACCCAAAATGTTTGGTATTACTCTTCTGAATAGAAGTGAGTTTTTTTCCCAGATTGATTAGGAGGGTTGTGCACCAATCAAAAACTATGATGAGGCAATGTACTACCAAGCTCATTGTCACACATGAAGTTTGGTCAATGACTCTTATCCTGCTACCCTTACAATGGTAAAAGGGAGAATCCTTAGGGGTAGACTCTCAACATTCTTGATTGGGATCTGTGTCCCTACTTTCTCATTGTTTTTGGGGAAGTAAATGTGAATGTAATCATCCACGCTAAGGCTTCCTCAGGCCTTTCCTTGCAAATTGACTGGCTCTCCTCTCCGGGAAATTCCAGTAATGAAGTAGATGTCTTCTGCTTCAATGCACATGGGCATTTGATCAATCATAAAAGCATATTATTCTATATCCCAATAATGGACAAGCATTTCTAGCAACCTTTGTTGGTTTTCATATTTGGCATTTTGAAAAGTTTCAACAGTCCACATCCTCTAAGTGCATCTAGTGCCAATAGATCATTCATCACTTCATTATCTACTGCACTGTGCTCTCTTTCCTTCCATGTGATTGTCATTCTGTAGTTTCAAGCATTTCCATCCATTAGAATCCATGATTTAAAATTTTTCACTACACACATGCGGGTTCACTTCATACAAAGTCGTGTATAGGGCTTATTAATACACAAATTCATTATGCCCAACCCGTGTACGCACAGAATAAAAATCTAAAAACAAATTTCCTACAGTAAAATTGTTGGAAAAATACATGAAATGTACAAAAATTCATTGAGAAATCAAATTTGAGGATTACCTGGAAGTTTGGTGGATTTTGGTTGCTAGTTTTTTTCTCCAGAGCTCTTGCACTCAATTGTCTAAAACACAAATGAGGCTTGGTAAGCAAAAAGGTCTATTTATAACTTGTAACTTCAAAATTTAAAAAAAAAACCCAATTTTGTAAAGTTTATGTTTTATTCTTAATTTTTTAAACTTTGTGACCTTTTGGCTTTGAGTGTTAGGATAGGTTGTCTTTCAAGTTAAATTGAAGACTTGTTGGGACAAGGTCCCCTGGGGTCAATTTTGTAATAAATTTTGTTATCTATGTAAAGTCTCCACATTTTGAGGAAGCAGAGCACAAAGGTCGTAGGAGTCAAAGGGGATTTAGGAAGGTCAAATCCCTTAGTTTGTTAGAAATTAGGATGTTTTGTGACCTGCCCATGGGTTGCGAACCATGGTATTGTAAAGAAAGATGTTATAAAAAAGAGTTATAGCAAGTCATAAGAACAACCTAGTCATGGAAAATCTATGTATGGGCAAGTTATCTAAGGAAAAAGAGTCTATTTTTTGTACTTAGGCGAAGGGGAAGGCTCCTGAAACTGTATGCATGGAGACTTTGGTAAGTCCATAGTTGAGTGTGTGGGCCCCTATTGCTATGTGCACATCGAAGAAAGAGTATGTAACGGAAGGATTGACCATAGTAAAGACTATTTGGAGCCATATTTGTGTATCTGCAACTTTCTGTTTACTTATGCATTTTCTGAGTATTAACTCTATTTTTTGTAATTATCTGAAGAAACACTTAATTGCTGTGTGAAAGTAATAGATTTTCTAGTTTACTTAATTATATTTATGTTTAAGGCAATCGACGCAGGGTTAGAATACGTTTCTGTAAGTTGTTGTACTTTCTATATTTTAAGGGTTAAGGTCCAAGAAGGTCAGAATAAAGCCCTAGAAGTAACATGAACCCATTACATAGACCTCTGGATGCAGAAACCTGGTTCTGCCATCCCCCAATACTGCTTTGGGTGAGACTGCAACCTACGCTATGTGGGATTTTTCCGAAAGGGAAACCAGTGAAGGGTTTTGTTGGTTGGCGCAACTAAATCTGAACTTGGGTCTAGACCCCCCTAAGGAAAAAAATGGTTTCATTTCTAGGACCGCCATTTGTCTGAAGAATGTGTGATGTCGAATAAATGGTTCTAACTTAGAAGGAAATCAAGAAGTGGATAGATCGTAAGCTACACGAATTTGCAGCTTAGGAAAATAGGAATCTATGTCCGTCGAAGGAAGAGTGGTTGAAAAGATACCTATATACAGACAAACACAAAATTTTCTTCTGCTCAATTCTGTGCGAATTACACTAGTGGCTGTCTAAATTGGTGAACAGTCAAGGTACGTGGAAGTTGGATAACCCTATTGTGTGGAATCCAGAATTGGTCAAGCACCTGGAAGCTTTAGAAAACAAGATTGCGAGGGACGTCAATTACTGGATCGATAGCATTTTGAGTGGATTCATCACTGAGTTCGCGATCGATACATCTGTAAGTTATAGCGAAGTTGAACAATGGTTCTTCAAAGGACCAAGTGGTAAGTATTTGAAGTCCCTGAAAACTTGGATTAAAATGCCATTGTGAGAGAAAAGGGTTATTCCATTGAATTAATTTTTAGAAGAGATCTGACAATAGCTATGCGAAGTGGAAAACCATTCAGAAGAGATCTAGATTCAAGTGCTGAGTATAGTCCTCCGTTGGTAGCGTCTGATAGTGACGAAGAAAGTAGTGTTCTAAGGACACCTCTAGGTGAACTGCAAACAATAAATCAGGGTATCATGGGGATACCACATCCATCCACTCAACCTCCACGATAACCTACGCCTCACACACCTACACCTACACCTCCGCATCCACTTCCACCTCCACTATTTAACATGGCCAATGCTATGAAGATGCCCATATTCAGAGGTCTGGGGATAAAAGACCCTGAAAAATTTTGGTTTGTAGGATATCATGTGTGGAAGTCACAACAGATTACAGATGATTACTTGAAGAAAGTACAACTGGTTACAACAGTGCAAGATAGAGAACTAAGCTGGTATATTAAGTACTATTTGGCTCATCCAAATGAAACACTGGACGAAATTAAGAAAGCACTCAATAATGAATTCAATAAGCCTAAGTCGCCAGGCCGGTTGGTGTCAAAGGTCAAAGAGATCCAGCAGAAGGTAAATGAGTTCGCATGGGACTTTGATCAGAGGTTGAAATGTCTACTCCAACAGGCTAATATGCAAATCACATATGATCAACACAAGGACAGGTACACTGCTTTGCTATTTCCCCATTTGAGATTTCCATTATCGCAACATAAGATTGGAATGCAGCAGAGGCATTAGAGATTTCTATGAAATTAGAAGCCTCACCCATTCAAGATACGAATCTAGGAGTGCAACAAATTCAGTCACAATTGGCTAACCTGCATATGGAGTTGCAAATCCTCAAGAAGGTAAAAGAAGTCTAGAATGAGGTCTAAGTAGAAGTATGGTGTTTGAAATGTAAGGGCCAAGGACATGATAAGGATCATTTCCCAGTGTACCAGAATTATCTAGTTGGAGGGGGTCATGTCCCCTTGAAACCAGAGTACACCGCTAGGCCAAGTACCAGAGTGGTACCATGGTGCACTATTTGTCAGATTACAGGAAAGCATACGGCAAAAAATTGTCATCTACTGCAAAAGTTTGTGTAGACTCCACAATTTATTTTTTTTAATTTCTGTTAGTCTATGGGTCATGACGAGTGCAATTGTCGAAGTTACAAACTAATGATGGACAAAACACCAACATATAGGGTACATATGGAAGCTCACCCCCAGGATCAAAGCACAAGTGCAGTGCGTGGAGGATTTCAAGGATGAGGAAGATGACGTGGACAAGGGGCTGGAAGAGGTCGTGGCCAAATCATCTGTTACAATTGTGGAGAACTAGGTCACTTTGCTCGTGATTTTCATAATCCAACACTCCCCTCATGTCAATCTTGTCGCCATTTTGATTATGTCATTGAAAATGGCCCTGTGCTCATCACGAATATGCAAGAAAAGAAGTCTCAAACTTAGAGGCCTACCTAGAACATCTAGATGATGAGATATGAACCGTGCGAAGAGGGTCCCAGTGTTAATATTGTCACGCGAAGTGGCATAGCTATTAGGGAGGATAAAGGGAAGCAACTCGAGGAAAATGTATGGGTTCGCAAGGCTGCTGATAAGGAGATGAGATTCGATGTAAATAAGGTGAAGGAAACATTTATGGAAGTAAAAAGGAGCTTTGCGGATGAAGGAGCTTCTACATCAAGGGACCAAAGTACGGGAAAGCCTCAAGACACCAATACTACGCAAGAGGCAGACCCATCATTATTAACATCATTTTTAAAAACCCACATGAAGCTCCTAAGGGATAAGAAGGAAGTAGAAGGACTACAAGAATTGATAGATAATTGGATTGGTAAGAAAAAGCCACTATCGGAACAACGCGGGGTACATAAGGTGGGAAAAATTAAGAAAAAGATTGGTTGCGAAATGAGATTGACTACCCAGATTGGAGAACACGAAATTGACCAGGTAATTCTTGATTTGGGGTCTGATGCAAATATTTTTCCAAAGAAAACTTGGGAAAGAATGGGAAGACTAGTGCTATAGTGGTCCCTGATCTAGCTAAGAATGGAAAATCAACAAAAGGTTATTCCTATGGGGCGCTTACATAGGGTGACTTTGGATATTGAAGGGGTGTGTGCCATAGCCGAGTTTGAAGTGATTGAAATAGTAGACGATAGTAACCCATATCCAACACTGCTTGGAATTGATTGGGCATTTGATATGAATGCGGTCATCAATTTGAAGAAGCGCAGTATGATATTAGAAAAGAAATAACTAAGGGTTATTGTACCATTAGACCTAGCCAAAGTTGTGTGATATATTGAACTAGTCCACGATTATGAGGAGGACAATGATATTGAGAAGATCTATAAGCTGACTGCACAGGATGAAGATTTGATCACCCCTATAGTGGATGGGTGAATTACGTGGGATAAGGAAATCTCTTGTAAATTATTCAGATTCAGATGAGGAGTTTGAACACCAGAAAAACAGGTTGCATGAGGTATCGTCGCTGCGATGCAACAGGCTTACAAGGTCACTCTGATGTGTATCCACTGAGGTACACAAAATTTTACCGCATTATGATGGTTTAGTAGATGTCAATTTATTTCTGTATAAATTTGAAAGAGATGTACCAAAGGAACATCGATTCCAGGCGTTAGACCTCGCGCTAAGATCTATGCCTGGTAGATGGTGGGGTACACATAAAACAACTTTGCAGATTGGGAGGAATACTGGTGGATGATGAAGCTACGATTTGGGCATGCCAATACCCACATTACGGAGAAATACATAGCGAAGGATGATCTGTACGCGCATCTGGATCGATGGATGAAATCTTGGGGAGAAGAACCACAACCAGAATGGGTTCATATGTTCTACCATACTTTGGATACGATTCCAATGAACTGGTATCTGGAAACAAAGTTGCGACATGGAACCGCAGAATGGGATGTTCTTAAGGAAAGTTTTCTATTAACCTTTAGGTTTGTAGATGGATTCGAATGTATTGATGAAGCACTACAAGGAATTAAGGTTGCAATCTTCAGAATGACTTAAGAACTTGTTCCATGGGTACAACCAGATTGGAGTACGCAGCTGTGCCATGCACTCAAATGTTACAATGTGACCACATAGGAAGGTGAAGAAGATCCTAGGAATATAAATATTCCATAGTCGGAAGGACAATGCGAAGTCACAGGGCCTCAAGTAGAAGTCCCTGATATCTCACAACCTTTGAAGAGCAAGCAGGTGAATATTGGATTAGAAGCGCAACTGAAGTTTGAAAACATAGGGAACTATTGGGATGAAGGTACAATGGACAAAGTCATGGAGCTACTACAGGAGCATCAGGACTTGTTTCCCACTAAGTTCTTTGATTTGAAAGGGATAGTATGGGATCTGGGGATTAGGAAGATCAATCTAAAGCCAGATGTGAAGCCAGTAAAGCAGCACCCCTATTGATTGAATCCTAAATATAAATAAAAAGTGTGTGTTGAATTGGATAAGATTCTTGCAACTGGGATTATTAAGCTCGTTGAAGAATAGAACTGGGTAAGTCCCATGGTGATCCAAGAGAAGAAAATGAAGAGTGAAATTTAGATATGTGTAGTTTTAAGGAAGCTGAATGATGCTTGTGTCCACGATCCATTTCCTACGCCATTCATAGACGAAGTACTGGAAAATTTTGGAGGTCAGGAGGCTTATTCGTTTACTGATGGGTTCTCAGTGTACGATCAGATCAATATCGCGCCGGAGGATAGAAGACTACCTTCGCTACTGAATGGGGGTGTTTCTAATATACGCTTATGCTTTTCAACTTAAGAATGTCCGTGCCATTTTTTCTAGGGTGGTAGTCGTAGCCTTCAAGGAGTTAATTCATAAGTTTTTGGAGGTCTACTTCGATGATTGGACTATGTTTGGGCTAGTTAAGAGACATGTTTACAGTCTTTGCCTTATGTTGGATATGTGTCAAAGGTATCAAATTTCCCTTGATTTGAAGAAATTTTTATTCTACGTACTGTTGGGCGTAAGATCCCCCAAGGGAAGTTTTGGGGCTTAAAGCCCATATTTTGACTAAATATGATGTAAAGACTCTTCGTTTTGTGGGTGCGGAGCACGAGATTGTAAATGAGTGATAGGGTTGTCCGCCCTCATTTTTGTAATGCAATGTTGGCTTTAGATAAATAGAGTGAGGCTCTAAGTTGTAAATCAGCGAAGAGTGGAATCAATTGAGAAAGTAATAGATGGAGAATTGATTCTTATCTAAGTGTAGATTCAAGTCTTGGGTCGTAGAGTATGAGAAGGCTCTGTAGCTAAGTGCATAGAGGCCTAGTAGTATGCAGCTGAGTGCATGGACCCTTGGAGCTGAGTGCGCAAGGTGAGTTGAGTCTGTAACCATTGGAGACGTAATAAAGAGAAGTTTCATATTATTTTTGTGTATCTTTTATTTGTTTTGTGCATCTAATGTATTGGGTATAAATTGCAATTTCACTGTTTATATGTTGTGTGAACTTATATGATTGTGCTGATTAAGTTAATATAAGATAAAGTATCTATTTACGTGAAGTTAACTAACAATTATAAGAATATAAGTAAGATACGCGGTGTAACTTGGGGAAATAGTGCAGAATGTTTCCCTAGTAGCATGAAAGCACCTCAGCCCTTGGTTAGGGCTACGTGAAGGCAATTATAATAGATTGTGAAGGCCTCGCAAGTCAGGATAGTGCGCGAACTGACCTGTGCGAAGGTATTCACAGTTGGACTAAATCGACTCCTTAGACGTCTCAAGGGTGCAGAAACTTGGTTCCAGCATCCTCCCATACTGCTTCAGGTGAGACCTGAGTCTGCATTCCGCAGGCTATTACCGAAAGGGCCAGTAGTGTAGGGATTTGTTTGGTTAATTAACTTCAAACCTAGGTCAGGCCCCCTCAAGCCAACACGTACCATATGGGATATTATTGGACCATGTAGTTTGTAAGCAGAGGTTGATGGTAGAGCCTAAAAATTTTTTTAGTAATTATTAATATTGAACCCCCGAAGAATTTCAAACAATTGCATGCGACATTGGGCCACACATGATACTACAGAAAATTTATCAAGGCGTATGCGCAGATCACTACACCCATGGAAAGATTGTTGACAAAGGATGTGACATTTTGCTGGGACAATGACTGCTAGAAGAGTTTGGATGTTTTGAAGGAGAAAATGGTCACCGTACCCATTTTAGTGTTCCTCGACTGGAAGAAGGAGTTCCATGTACATGTAGATGCATCCTGCATAACACTAGGAGTTGTGCTAACCCAACCCGGTGAAGGAGATATTGATCATCCGATAGCATTTGCATGTAGAAAGTTTACAAAAGCAGAAAAGAATTATTCTACCACAGAGCGCAAAGGACTGGCAATGGTGTATGCACTGCAGAAATTTGGGCACTAGTTGTTGGGTGCACACTTCAATATGTACACAAACCATTCTGCTTTGAAGTACCTAGTCAAAAAGCCTGTGTTGCGGGGGGAGGGGGGGGGGGAGGGGGAGGAATTTGTCGATGTTTTATGCTCTTTCAGGAATATGACTTTGAGGTAATTGTGAAGCCAGGGTGCTTGAATGTTGGACCAGATCGCTTGTCGCAGATTGAGAATGGCGATGAATCTACGAACCTAGAGGAAGGATTGCCTGATGCATAACTCTTTGCTATGCGCCTTGCGAATGACCATTTTGTTGATATAATTCAGTTCTTATCCATGGGTACAACTTTTGAAGGGTATTCCACACAACAAAAGAAATAATTGGTGGTCCTGGCTGTAGATTTCTTTGTTATTGCAAGACATTTATGTAAAATGGAATCAAATGAGATATTGCATAGGTATGTCCTGGAGTATGAACGATAATGTATCCTCGCTGAAGCGCATGGAGGAGTTGCAGGAGGACATTATGCGAGAAGAGAAACCACATAGAAGATTCTAAAAGAGGGACTATGGTGGCCGACTGTGCATAAGGATTCCAAGGTTTATTGCAGGGCATGTGATGTTTGTCAAAGGATGGGGAGATAATCGCGAAGAGATGAATTACCTCTAAATCCTCAAGTGTCATTTTAGGTGTTTGATAAGTGGGAAATAGACTTCGTAGGACCAATTCAACCACCAGGAAAGAAGACTGGAGCCAGATACATCATTACCACAAATGAATATTTAACAAGGTGGGTTGAGGCGTAACTTGTGAAGGGTTATAGTGGGGCTACAACTGCGAAGTTCATCTCCGAGTATATTTTGTGTCAGTTTGGCTGCCCAAAGATCTTGATGAGTGATAGAGGTTCACATTTTTTAAATGGAACATTTCTGCTTTGCTCGAAGAATTTCAGATGTATCACCAGAAGAGTTGGCCATATCATGCTCAAGCAAATGGCACTATAAAAGCATTTAACAAAATTCTGGAGAATGCCTTAACAAATATTTGCAATACAACGTGAAATGACTGGGATGGTGTGCATACCCATTGTTCTATGGGCGTATAGGACTACTTGTAAGAAGTTAACTGGAAAAACATCATTAAGATTAGTTTATGGAAAAGAAGCGGTAATGCCAATGGAATACATAGTGCCCGGTTTGTGGATTGCATTGGTTACAAACATGGCTGATTGAGATACCATGGAAGAATGCCTTGCACAACTCGTTGAGTTGGAGGAAGATTGCTTCTTATCAGGGTTTCATCAGCAAGTGTAGGAGGATCTAGAAAAGGCATGGCATGATCGCCATATCAAATAGTGCACCTTTAAGAATGACGATTTCGTACTACTATATGATAGTAAGTTCAAAAAGTTTCTTGGGAAGTTCCAAATGCATTGGCTGGGGCCATATATTATGAAGGAGATTACCGATGGAGGCACAGTACAACTCATGAATTTGAATGGGGAATTATTTCTGGGAAATGTCAATGGAAGTTGCTTAAAGTTGTACAAGGGAGAACCCACTTCTGCACAATGACTATATGATTATGGGATAGTCTTAGTGTTCCAGGTAGTTGCAAGGGAACATGAGACAGTAAACTACATTGCTAAAAGCAGGATTGGGCGAAGTGATGGGGCTGCGTGACATATCAAGGCAAGGCGCAGAGGAGAAATGTGATGAAGGAGTTGCGCTAGGATGTTGGGCCTCATGCAACCAGGCCAAAAAGTGATTGTTGGATGCACTGTAGCAGGGGGGAGAGCATTTAATATACATATCTTTGGAAATATGTTGCAAAAAACACATTAATGATAGGGAATGGATGGATTTCAAATTGAGCTATATATATGGCATCCTGCTCCACATTTGAATACGTTTCTTCCTAAGAATTTGCCTTAAGTTGTTGTGCTTGCAATTGAGTCTGGAAAAATTATGTATGTCTTATAAGGATTCGGATATCATTCTTTCACAACCAGAATTCACAAACTTACTTGATTGGCACCACAAGATAATCCTCGAGAGAATGACTGCAACACCACGTGAGATAGAGGTTGCCCAACCTGTACCTACACGTTTTCCTACTACCGTGCCTAGGTCACCCAGGCCTAATCCATATACTTCCACAGTTGGAGATGGGAAGCAGAAGAAGCCTAGTGTCGATGTAGCATTCACAGAGGAAAAATCCAAAAGAAGTCTGCCAAAAAGGATAGATGAATAAGTCGAAACAACTGACAGAGCCCCTGGACCTAGATGAGGAAGAACTGCGTGGAGGATAGAGGAGATTGATGCATAGGATTCTGAGCCAATAACTTGGCTACCACTGTATATACCACCTAGAAAATATAGTGAAATTTTCCAAAGGCCCAGATTCCACAAAGTTTATGGTCTCTACTTCTTTGCTGCTGGAGAATGTGTTGTTTCAGGGCCTGTTGGCTCGGATAACAAACTTGAAAATGGAGGATTGGGACCTGGGGGACCATGAGAGGTTTCCATGGTTGGCACCGAGTAAGTACCTCAAGAGGTTCTACTATGAAGAGGTCGACATGACGTGACTTGAACCAATGACCTAGGTGGCTGGAGTTGGAGGAACGAGGCTCCTAACTATGTTGTGCATACCGCACTTTAGTCGCACCACTATTAATACAATTTGTATGCGCCAATTGTTGACGCTGGTGCACGATGGGTGTCTTTGGTTGGGAGGGCCCATCTTGATCACTGACATGTTGATCCACTGCATAACGTTGTTGCCATCCCAAGGAGTGGACCTTGCGGAGGCTTTCATAGGAAAGTCGCAGGAGAAGAAGTTGGCATACCAAATGAAGAGTCAATTTGGTATGGTCAAGAAATCGCGCAGGTATTCCATTCTGTCCATATCAGATGGTGTGGTGTAGTTTGTTACACAGATCTTGGCTGGAGAGATCATGAGGAAATGTCTCACCGATGAATTATCTACATGAGTCATCGCTTTGGCTACACAGTGCACCAAAGGAGTCGAGTATAATTGGGCTCAATATTTATACCATGAATTTTTGGAGCACTGCAGAGAGGCCTAGGATGATGGAAAGTCATTCCACTACACGTGGTTGTCATTGTTGATCACGTTGGTGGCCTAGAGAACACCTGAAGAAAGCCATTTCCCTCTACAGGACTCATACCTACCTAAGGCCACGAAGTTCGCTTTGCTTTGGGCTACCAAAGACGCTGCACAAGTAACATAGATGATGATATTTTGGGTCCTGTTTGAGTTAGAGCTCAGGATGGTGATTAAACAATGACCAAGGTTATCACCAAGTTTGCACGAGCAGTACACCAATGTCGCAGACTTCAAGGCAAATTTCCATAATCTGCACATTCACGCGATAAGGATGCTTTGGAAATATGGTACAAGTTTCCATATTTAGTGTCGAAGATGATATTATAAGGGTTGTCAGTAAGTGGCCAAGTGACTGGCTGATCCCCTCGGATGCCAGTGTAGGTACGAGTAAGGCTGCCAAAGGTGAAGTAGTGCAGACAAAAACAACGACAGCAACAGAAAAGAAGAAGGAAGCATAGAAGGATTTCGCTAAAGACAAGGCTGTGGTAAGAGAAAAGGCAGCGCAATAGAAAGAAGCGACTGCAAAGGAGAAAGAAGCAGTTGTTGCAAAGGAAAAAGAAGTAGTGAAGAAAAATACTATGTTGTAGGCCACCATTGACCTTGGCAAGTTAAACACCAAGCGAATGGACCTGGAGGAAGAGATAGAGGGAGAAAAGGAAGGGGGCGCAGGCTTGGAGTCCCCCTTCGCCATCAAGAAAAGATAGAAAAGGAGTTTGAGAGGGCCACACAAGAAGCAAAAATTAGATAAATCAGCGAGTGCGACACCTTTGGTCCTCACAGAGGGGAACCTAAATGAAATTGGGGATGTGTTCCATGATGCAATGATAAATATTTAGGGCCACTTTGAAGAGTAGTACCAACAAACTTTAGGTAAGATACAACAGGGCCTGCAGGAGTTGTAGGTCTAAACATGTCTTATTCAAGCGAGCCTGGGACAAGAAAACATGAAACAAGCAAACGGGATAGCCCTAAAAGAAAAAATCACACTAGACCTCTGCATAATGCAGTTTACAGAGGGATCCCTGCACATCAACTCTTCAGAAGGCAGGGTGCACTTACTCCACATGAAGGACTTAAGTCTGAATTTGGTAACACTTCCTATTCATACATTGCACGAGATCTACCAAGGCATGTCTGATGAGTTCTGAATCAGGGAACAACACGCACTTCTAATCATCAATGAGGTAAAAGCAAATAACCAACAGATCTTTGAGGAAAAGGCGCAGGACCTCCAGGAAAAAGAGGAGGTCACGATGCAAATTCAATAGCTGGAGGCTGCTATTGCATAGACCTGTAGTGAGCTCCCCAAGCTCCAGATTAAGGTAGAAGCGACCCCTGTAGAGAATATTCAGAAGCTAGCCACTGTAGTAAAGGAGTTATAGGCAGAAATCGACAACGTCAAGTTTGAGTTGCAACTGCAAATCTCAGAGCTACAACTTAAGTCGCTACCCACTACCCCTCTAAATGTCATAAAGCATCACGAAGCTGCTATTAAAGATGAAATGACCACCTTGGAAATTGTTGTCAAGCGCTGCGCTTAGTTATTTGAATAGGCCATGGAATTATGGGCCTCAATGTAGGAGGATCCAACTCTTCAGAAGATTGAAGCAGACATAAGAGAGAAGCAGAGGTAGTTTGATGAAATAACGTCAAAATCATGAACTTTAGCTCCAGTTCAAAGGTTCACTAGATTATAGGAAGGTAATCTCATCCAAAGTGAAATTAATGAGTTGCGTCGCAAGGAAGTGATCATATATTCAAGGACACAACCTTGGGTGGATGAGGATAGTCAATTGACCTTGTCAGTGCAGACAAAACTGGAGGGAATGCAACATACACAAAGGACCATGGGCCTTGCAATTGAAGGCCCAACCACTAAAAAACTGGTCGAGGAAGTGTGTCAAGCTACTGCACAGGGGACAACAGATCTGTTGGTTTTGAAGATTGATTTTAGTGAGATGTAGGCGAAGATCAAGGCACCACCAGCTGAGTGGCTCAAGGATGAGTCACGACTTTGTGTTAGGGGCCTGTTGGGAAAGGGTCCCCTGGGGTCAAATTTGTAATAAATTATGTTATCTAAGTAAAGTCTCCACATTTTGAGGAAGCAGAGCGCGAGGGTCATAGGAGTCAAATGGTCTTTAGGAAGGTTAAAGCCCCTTAGTTTGTTAGAAGTTAGGATGTTTTGTGACCCACCCATGGGTCGTGAACCATGGTATTGTAAAGAAAGATGCTATAAAAAGGAGTCATAGCGAGTCATAAGAAAAAACTAATCATTGAAGATCTATGTATGGGAAAGTGATCTAAGGAAGAAGAGTCCATTTTCTGTAGTTAGGTGAAGGGGAAGGCTCATGTATCTATGTTCACAGAGACCTTGATAAGTCCATATCTGAGTGCATGGACCCTTGCAGCTATGTGTGCAGGGAAGAAAGAGTCTGTAACAAAAGGATTGATCATAATAAATACTATTTGGAGCTATATTTATGTATCTGTGACTTTCTGTTTACATATGAATTTTCTGGGTATTCACTTTGTTTTCTGTAATTATATGAAGAAACCCTTAATTGGTGCATGAAATTAATAGATCTACTGGTTTACTTAATGATATTAATGTTTAAGGCAATCAACATAGGGTTAGAATCCGTTTCTGTAAGTTTTTGTACTTTTTTATTTTTAAGGGTTAGGGTTCACGAAGGTGAAAATAAAGCACCATAAGTAACAAGAACTCATCACGCAAACCTATGGATGCGGAAACCTGGTTCTTCCGTCCCCCCAATACTTCTTCGGGTGAGATTGTAGCCTATGCTATGCGGGATGTTTCCGAAAGGGCCAACAGTGAAGGGTTTTGTTGGTTGGCGCAACTAACTCTGAACCTGGGTCTAGACTCGTGGTGCAAGTAAATTCTAAGTGCGAACAAAAAAAATTCCTCTAGCTTGAGAGAGTGGGTCTATCCATAAACAAACAATCTATCGAAAATCTCCTTAATCTGGAATCAAATAAGAGGGCCTACCTGTTAGAATGCTATTCCACTTGGCGATGATCCTGCTTCCTCACTCCGGCTACATTTCATTTCCTTCCTTAGAATACCTTAAACAAGCAAACAAACAACAACAACAACAAACATGATAACATACAAATTGTATTCAACCAACTTAATAGGTCAAGGAGCATCAAGCCATCAAATGTAAGGTAACACTTCAATGTAGGAAATCAATCAATAGCTATATTCATATAAATTCAAAAAGAGATTACAACCAATTCCTTGACGTTGTTGGTCTCCTCTAACGTATCAAGGTTCCCACACTTCTGATAGCATCTCATGGATAGCCCCAACAATGGAAGTCTTAAGATCTCTTCCCTTTAGTCTCAACCCAAAACAAACACACTATTCTCCCTCAAACATAAACTAGAAAGCCACAAGCTATAGATGTCTTGCTGATTATTCAAGCTCCAAAAATACCAATATTGAAAACTAGTGAAGCTTGTAAAAGGAGGGGTTTATATAGCTTGGATAGAGGGGAGATGGTTCCTCTTATCATGGGAGAAGGATTTATCTCTTGGGTTGGTTCCATCCTAATAGGGGAAAGGAGCCCAAACCGACTTCCTCGGCTCCATCTAGCCCAACCATTTACCAAACTTCTGTTACGAAGCTTCTAGACCTAGAAGCTTTGACTCCATATTTAAAAAACTTGCCAAAAGAGGATCGACGTGACTGAGAAAAGGCTCAGTAGTGTCGTATGGCGCTAGTCCTAGTTTTAATCTCTACAAATCGGTGCGAGGATGAAATAGGATGGTCTTGTAAACTGGGGTAAACGGAATTCTTGGGAAATGATGCAAAAGGGAATCATTCTACTCATGAAGAGGGACATAATGGGAGTTTTTTCATGATTGCAAAGCATGTAGGGTTCACTGTCGAGGTCCTCTGGGATCGTGGATGGGGAGTGTTGAAAAGTGTGCAACAAGAAATGCTTGTTGAGAATGCAACAAGATGATGGAGCTTAGTGAAAAGAGTCGCCTTCACTAAGTGGGCCCGCAGGCTATTTTTGGCGCAAGTCTATTTTTAGACTATGTCTATTTTTAGACATATGGATCATGTCTATGGATTGCAGGTTGCTGTTTATGGATGATTGATCAAGTTGGAAAAAGTAGATGGACTTCTATTTTTAGACCACAGCGGAGTGACACCACAGCGGAGTGACTGCTCAGTCTAAATATAGAACAGTCAAATATTATTAGCTCATAATAATATTTAGACTATTAACTTTGTCTTATTCCCTTGGAGCACTTCAGGATGAGCTACGGATGTGGTACATGCAGATCCCAGAAGGAAATACGTGGTTACCTATGGGATGACTAATATTTGCATGCAGGACTTCAGTTAGAACTCAAGTGAGTTGAGTTTAGTGGACTGGAGGTGCGGTTGATGGAGTTGTGTTCAGTTTAGCTTTGTTAAACTGGTTGTATTTAGTCTAACTGGCAAATAGACTAGAGATGAGTTGGGTGAATTAGTTATTAATTAATTCACAAGTTATTAACTCTAATACAACTAATGAATACATCAGTTAACTCAGTTGCATGTCAGTGCATGTTCAGTTCAGCAGGGACAGGTGTTAGAGAATCAGATTGCTATCAGTTGTGCACCAGATCTTGCACAAATCAGGGGATTGAGTATGCCAATGAGTTTGCACGTATTGTAGCTTGTTTATACGTGATTTAGCCAAGGAAAGACGTGGTTGTCTTGGTATTATCATCAATTCTCATGCAGGTATTGAGCAGCGGAGGCAGGCAAGCAGCGGAAGAGATTTGAGCCAGTGATTGATTCAGATCTGAGCTGTATTGTGTGTAACAGGTGGAGCTGGTACTGGATTGCTTGTGATAAGCATTGTACTTTGTAATGTTACATGACTCAATCA
>APFE031544872.1:122985-153733 GCA_000404065.3 Pinus taeda | reverse complement strand
TACTTATTCCCCCCCCCCCCCTCTTAGTATTATTTCCAACGATGGTTGCAACCATCCATATGAAAGAGACATGTATATCAACATGATCATATCACATCACCTCACAACTTGGACTTGTGTAATCTGAGCCCAAGGTCTTGTGCTCCAAACGCCCCAATCAAAGTACAAATCCTAACATGTCAATGAATGTGTTGAACTCGAACATGCTAGAATGTTGCTTGACTACCAGTCAATGATGTGAACCGTTAACAAGTGTGAAAGAAACCACCAATATTGACAATGGCTCTCAAGTTACTAGCAACACAGTTCACCTAATGTGAATAAAGGAACTGAAGTCGAACACCTCTGAAATCACCCGATCGAAAGCCAATGATGTGAACTTGTCATCGAGTGCGAAGAACTTGCCATTAGGGCATGCAAGCTCTAAGGTACTGGAAGGGAGTCTCTTGGCCAATTCCTAGATAATGAGTTGAAGTCGACAGCAAGCGACCATGTCAAAGGAGGGCCATGATGTATCCCACATAATTGACACGAGACAAAGGGATGAAAATTATTTCAGATGATACAAAGAATTAGGAGTAAGTGTAACTATAGAAGGACTAACTCTTGAACATATCGGCGACACGACTCTGGAGTTTGGCAGCTTTTGGACCCATAGGATCGGTGGTCATGATGACATGGCAGAGATAAAATGGAAGGAAAAAATGAATGACCCAACCTAGGAAGGCCAATGATGAAAAGAAGGATATCCCAACCTGACACAAAGTAGAAAGTGTCATGTTCAAGAGTGAGCTGCTAACACAACTGATAAAATTTCCAATTTTCCCCCACCATTTCTGGCAGGTACCCCAATTATTTTTTATCGCAAGCTTGAAGGCGATAGCATGTGCTTGCATTGTAAGTTCATCCTTTGGACAAATCCGACCTAGTATGTTTAATGAGCCCTAGGAAGGATAATCTCATGTCCATCATGGTGATGAATCCAATGTCGTTTAATGTTTTAACAAGTTCGACAAAGTTGTAACTCGGTATCTTTTTCACATTTAGAGAGTTTGAAAAAGACATGGAAAAGAAAACTCTGCATGGTCCCTTTTCATACATTTGTGTCTCTCAAGCCCAAAAAGGTAGAAAACAATAGAGAACCGCTTGATCATTTCAGTCAAGGAATACCTTTTTCATAAATAATTTATCCCAACTCGAAAAAGGGGTAAACATATATTGGTTAAACGACGTTCCGTAACCTTTAATGAGTTCAAAAAGATAAGAGATCGACAATATTTTTGTGTTTAAAGAGTCAAAAAAGAGCTTAAAAGTAGACCCCCCCCCCCCATTTTTATTCTCTTTTACGAATAAAAAAGGGAAAAATACTTGGTGACCTTTTCATTTGAGTTATACGAGTCAAGAAAAGAGATTAAACATGACTCCAGTACCATCATCATTAATCCGTCTCTTTTCATTGCACAAAAGGTAAATGCATTATCCAATTTCTGAGGCAAAAATAGTTTAAAAATACATTTAAAAACCTAATATTTCATGAAAAATTAATAAAAGGAGGACAAAGTCATTATTTTTTACCATTTTACCCTGTGTGAAGAACTTTTCACCCATTTGTGTCCTAGACTTTTAGGAGCAGATTACGGGAGATCCGGGAGGCCATTCGACGATCCGTCAGTTGTAGGTAAGAGCCAAGACCTTTAGCTCCATTTTCATGCTTGTTTTTCCTATTTTTAACTATTTTTTGGATTTCTTGAGGAAGTTTTAGAAAAAAAAATTTGCCCTCGGTCGACGTGATTTCCAGGCACGAAATCGCGCCGATCAGGGGTTATGAACATTGTCAAGTGCGTCGTCGGCGCTACTATCTATAAAGCAGTCACGTCGGTGTCGTGAACATAAAATTTTCAACTTTTGCCCAAATTTCGCTGATTTAATCCAAATTTCTCTAGCCAAGAATGATTATTGACTTGATTTTATGGTTTTTGCAGGGAAAACATCGCGAAAAATGGTAGATTGGAAGGAACGTGAGCATGAGGACATTGAAACACAAGCAATGGTAGACCCAAATTTCTTGAATTCCTTGAGGAACTGTGGTCTCCTCAAATTCTTCCTCATACTAGGACTGTGGGCTCAACCCGAATTTCTACGGTATCTGATCAGTCTCTGGGATGTCAATCGGGAAGTTTTTATGATCAGGGACCAAGAACTAGAGTTGGAAACTTCTGACATTTATTTCATCACATGACTATCCTGAAGAGGGGAACCAATCAATTTGTATGGATCCAAGCATATTGGGGCAAGTGTGAACATGTTGCTCGCAGAACACTGCCTGAAAGCACTAAAATAAAAAAGCGGCAAGATAGAGATCATGAGCATTTAGGATCTTGTGTTGAAAGTTTTGTTGTTGACCATCAACAAAGTGGCTAGGGCTCAAGCACAACATCAGTCCAACAAGTCAAAGTTTGAGTATGCTATTGAATGCATGACGCCAACTATCTTCAACTGGGCGGAAGCCATGAAGGTAAACATGTAGTGCCAGTTATCTAAAGCCAAGGCGGGAAACCTAAAGCAGTTCTATTATGGTTCTGTTCTAGTGACCTTTCTGGAGTGGGTCTTGCTATTTCGGTACCAACTTGCTAAGGTGGAAACACCATTGCCACGAGACCCACGGATGGTCCTTTGGAATACACTGATGCCTAGGATTACCGGGGGCCAACAAATATCATATAAGCCTGCCTTCTTCTCGTGGCTATGATGACAACTGATCGTAGTAGAGGATTGGCCCTATAGCAGTACCGAATTCCACAGTGATCCATATATGTCGCTCCTAGAGGGAGAATATTATGATGATGGAGGTAAAAATAAACAATTTTTTTTTTTTTTGAAATACATGCATTCATGACATTTCGATTTTGTAAATGTAGATGTGGGACCAGAGCATCCAGATGGGATGTCCTCGATTGCCAAGCGTGTTGCTTGACAATTTGACATCACTCCTTATAAGGAAGGAAGCTATAATGAGGAGGAGATTGCACAGAACCTCGAGGGATTGATCCACTGTATCCCAAAGTATGCCAAGTTGGGTGTCATCCCACACTAGTATTAGAGGCACAAAGTGGGGGTATCAGATCAGATCCGTTGACTACTGACTCGTGTAGTCCAAGTAGTTACATGCTACCATGAGCACCATGCCGATTAGTTCATGGGTCTAGCGTTCCACATTTTTGAGGCCTGCGAGCCACATATGTATTTGAACACACATATTATAATTCTTGGGGTTTTGATGTATGACAAACATTATCGATATATATATATATATATATATTATATATATATATATATATATATATATATTATATATATATATGTTATATTTCCTTGCTTACTATGGTACAAATGTATTGTTTTTTATTTTTACATGTTTCACAAATGTCTATGCAACACATAATTAGATAATGCATATGTCAATGTATTCATGGGCCTAGGAATATGATGATATGTAATGTAATCAAAATTTTTCTCCAACAAACAAATATGCAAATACATTCTCAATATCTTAGGGTTTCTGACAGAATATTTCCCGTTGAGTTAAAGAACAACAAGTTGTGAATCAAGGTTGACAACCAATTCCCGGATGTCAAGAGTGATAACTATGCTATACTCAACAATGTTAATAGTTGTTCGACCTAAACAAATACCTTGAATATCAATCAACTCACCATGGGGGTCATAAATGGCCCATGCCGTGGATGATAGATTCCAGGTACTACGGCAAGCACCACCAGCGAAATTGATGTGAGACATAGACATTTACAAAGCATGTAGAAGCATAATAAGCAGGAAAGCTACTTGCAACACAACACACCAAACCACATTACACAAAAATGAATAACACACTATTGTACAAAAGTAGCCATGCAAGATGGCCTAAGCATAGTAATTTTTGAGATAAAGCACATTACATGGCTTATCTAATGAATTTCCCTCATAATTAATCAGTTCATAGGTCCCTTTCTGTAACACACGTTTAACAATGTAGGGCCCATGCCACATAGGTTTGAACTTGCCTGTCCCTGGCTTATCATTAGCCTGATCATACAGAAGAACCAAATCGACCTCAGAAAAATCTCGAGGAGAAACAGACTGATCAAAATGGGACTTGACCCGCTTTTCCTGGGCTTCGATGACCAAAGCAAAAATACAACGAGTCTCATCCAGTCGTTCTAAATACAAAAGGTGCTCTTCCTAAGGTGAGGTCTTGGGGAGAAGTTCGACAGCCAGCCTGAGGAATGGAATTTCATATTCAATCGGTAAAGTTGCTTCCAAACTGTAGACTAGATGGAATGATGTGAATCCAGTTGCGTCCTTGGTCGAGGTTCGGTAAGCCCATAGAGCTGAAAAAGCATGAGATGCCAATTTGACTTGTGCATCCCAATGGTGCACTAAAGCATCATAACCAAGAATTTGTTCACAACTTCAACTTGGTCGTTGTGCTGGGGGTAATACGGGGTTGAGCCATCATGGCGCAAACCCAACGTAGAAGTCAGCTCATCCATCATGTAATCTCAAAAATGGGAGCCATGGTTAGTGACAATGGCCTGAGGCACTCCAAACCTGGAAATAACGTGATTGAATAGAAATTGAGCTTCCGTTTTACCGTTCGCAGAGTATGTAGGCATCGCTTCGACCCATTTGATGAAATAATCCACTACAACGATAATATACCCATGCCCCCCAGCCGAACAAGGGTTACAAGTCATATAGTTGATGCCCCATTTGGCAAATGGACCAACGGTAATAACGAGGTGTAGGTGAACGACAGGGTCGTTCATTTTTCGCTGATAAATTTGGCATTCATGGCACTCGCGAACAACAAGGATGAAATCCTTGAAGATGGAGGGCCAAAAATAACTAGCATAAAGGACTTTTTTAACAGTAGCATATCTAGATTGGAGATCGCCACATGTGCCAGAATGGCAGTCATTCAACACTCTCTTAGCCTCCTTGAGAATGAGACAGCGACAAATAATTGAATCGACACTAATGCGGTATAAAGTATCTCTAATGGTACGGTAAGGTTGAGATTGATGTTGAATGCATCGGTGATCATCCTTACTCAACGCAGACTAGAAGGTGAATGACTGGAGATACATGATGATATCACCATACTAGGGGTTGAGAGTGCTAATCAAGAAAAGAGTGTCGTCTAGGATCTGCTCATCGGCACCAACAGGAAGAGAATAAGAGGGAAGGGATCAAATCAACTCAAAAAAGACCAGTTATTTCTTAGATTTCACAGAAGTGAACACCAAATCCAATTCTTGGAGGATGACAATCCACTTCAAATACTTGCCCCCCAGCAACTAACGAGTCAGGATGTAGGTCATGGGGTTGCATTTGGAAATCACAGTGGTGGTGCAGAGGAGAATGTAATGCAGAAACGCTAAACAACATGTACAACAGCTAAAGCCAACTTCTTGACATGAGAATAATGAGTCTCGGTGTCAAGGAGGTTGCTACTGAGGTAGTAAATAACATGTTCATTTCATTCGTCATCATCCTGTACTAGCACCATAGCGATGGTACTAGAGGCTGCAACTAGATAAAGGAAGTAATCACGATGATAGTTTGGGGGGTGCAACAAAGGAGCATTGTCGAGGATAGGTTTTAGGTCATCAAAAAAATTTTGGGCAGCCCCATCCCAAACAAATGGGGTTCGTTGCTTGAGCAACCGGGTGAACCTGAAGCTAGCTCAGCATAATTCAGTATGAAACGATGGAGGAAATCTACTTTTCCCTACAGACTCTGCAGTTGATGCAATGAAGATGGAGGGGGTAAATTAACTATGGCCTCAACTTTAAGAGGATAAAGGCAAAGGCATTCTTTCGAAACGATAAAGCTAAGGAGTTGTTTGGATTCGATGCAGAAGACACATTTATGTGGATTCAATCGAATGTTGTAGTGTCGACAATGAAGAAATATTTCCCAGAGATGATCATGGTATTCATGGCATTTACGAGAACGAGTGGGGAGATCATCCAAGTAAGGTTGAACGATGTTTTGAATGTCATGGAACGTATAAGAAATCGCTCTCTGAAATTTAGCCCCAGCATTCCTAAGGCCAAAAGGAGCTTTTTATACGTGAAGGTCCCCCATGGATAGATAAAGGTTGTCTTATCTTGATCAACCGACGCAATGTTTATCTAGTTGTAACCAAAAAAACCATCCATAAAGGAAAATAATTCACTCCCAGCACATTCATTAATGATCTGGTCAATGAAGGGAGTGGGGTAATCATCCTTAGGGCAGGCAGGATTGAGATCAAGGTAATCGACGCAAACGCGAATAGTTCCTTGTCTCTTTGTTACCGGTACAATATTCGACACCTAATCTGTAAGAGGGATTGGATAAATAAATCCAGCTTTTAGAAGTTTTTCAACTTCACCCTTTATGGTGGCCACTTTTCTAGGGTGCACTGGACGAAGCCATTGGTGAACTAGATTCTCATGAGGATAAGTTGGAATCTTATGCATGACTATACTTGGGTCAATGCCAGGAATCTCTTCATATGACCACACGAAAACATCTTAGAACTCTCAGAATTGACGAGTATAGAGCTTTATCTCATTTAGAGAACAAGCTACTCCGATATGGACATTTTCAACGACACGAGGCTTGACAAAAATATCAATTGGCATGGTTTGGGTAATGTTACCCATGTTCCCTTCCGACCAAACTTCATGAGTCATGATTGGTGTCTAAATTGGTAGGGTCTGGAATTGAGAAGAGAACTTCTCGAGACAAGTAGACATGACTGCCAGGCTGGGCAAGAACGAGGAACGATGATGAGTGTCGTTCCAAGGTACTTCCTCCAGAGACATTACTTCCATAATACTCTCGTTAGAAAGAAAAGACTTGGCTAAGGGAAAGGGAGATTCCGAAGAACTAGGTCAAGTGGATTGAGAATATGCATTGAGAGAGATTCTCGAAACAAAATGATCAGAGGATACCGAAGGTGAAGCCGAAACAATTTCCACATAATTAATTTCGGCAGGGCTTAATGGCATAACCTCACCCCATGTATCAACAAGATCTGGTGAGGGAATGACCCAAGGATTAGACTTGATTGAAATCATGTTGACAGAGGAAACATGAGGAGGTGGGAGTGGAAAAATACCCATCAAGGCAGGATCTTTAAAGAGTCTTGCCCCCACACTCTCATAAGGAGCACTAGTGTGCTTAACATATGGAACATTTCCATCCAAGGAGGAAGAGGCAAAGAAGGATAGTTGGTTGAATGTAACTATCTTCCCTTGATGAGGAAAATGAATCACGTAGAAAAGGGAGGAGGCTACAGCATGCATGGCATGTGTCCAACTCTGTCCGAGTAGAATATTGTAGTTAATATTAGCGTCAATGATCTCTACTTTGACGTGTACTGTTTATCCCTCCAAAGTAATGGCAAGGTTGGGAAGGACACCGAATGGTCGTGAATCACACTCGTCAAAAGATTCCAAAGTGTTAAGGGACTGGTTTAGAGTAGGAGAACCAATTTCCTTCCAACAAGCGACAGACATGATGCAGGTAGAAGCACCTTCATCGATGACGGTCCTATGAATGGTTTTCTCATTTATGATCACCTGGATGAGAAAAGTAATCTAATGAGGTAAATGCGGAACGTGGTTTTCCAGGTCAAAACAAATGAGAATAGAGTCAATTGGATCGATACCCCCAATAGATGATAGTAATGATTTCCACTAAGAAGGACAACTTTGAAGGACCTTGAGAGCAGACATAGCTGATGGCGCTTGATCCAAATCTTCAAAAATGTTATAATTTTGAGCAGCTAAAGCGTTTGGATTGTATGAGGAATTTTGTAGCACACCTAGAGAAGGTAGTTGAATGGAGGAATCAGGATTAGGTCGCTCTATATGGGGAGGACTAGAACTGCATGAGGCAGAAGAAGAAGCGGTACCTTATTTCTCTTCACTTGCTGTCGGGGTAGGAGTTTGATAATATTTTGACCTGGTAGCCATGTTTATCAGTGTATTCATCATGAACACTTGTGAACTTGAGGAAGCGGATGACTAAGGCTGGTCTACCATCTAGGTCTGTTGGGATGGAAAGGGCTCTTTCAGGACAGCTATGGCCCCTTTGAGTAAACGACTAACTTCAGATCATCTGGGACAATCCTTAGCATAGTGATCCTCCTCACAGATGAGGCATGGATATTTGGGCTTTTGTTGGGAAACATCACCAGCAGATGACTTAGGAGGGCCCTGTTTCATGGCATCAACTTTTCCCTTTCCTTTGCCTTTCTTCTTACCTTTAGAGGATTTGTCCACTATGGTAGACTAGACAGTGTGAACCTTTGAGATTTTACCAGGGCCTGGTGAATTATGAGAGGAATCATTGGAAGCAGTGTTGGAGACTGACTTCTGTTTGGAAGAAGATTTTGTAGGGGTCTGAGCCACTGAACGAATTACTCCATCAACAAGAGGTGTAGCTGGGGACTTAGATCTTTTCATATTGGATGATGGTCATATAATGTGCTAGATTATGAATAGACGAAGTCTAGATACTGGACACGCACGATGGCTTGTTCATCATTGATGCATCCACCCATAGCAATGTCCTCAACAATTTTGTTGATGAATTATTTGTTGAACCACTCAGTCAACAACTGATCAACAATCTCAAACTTAATCAGGCGACGCCTACGTCTCCATTCATGGATGTGATCAGAGATGTGGGTTGCAGTGTCTTGCTTGAGTGACGTTAGCAGATGGGTGCCAGTTTCATAGCGAACCGAAAACTAGAAATATGTGAGAAAGGCCATGGTGAGAGTGTTAAAGTCATGATAGGTATTTCGAGGTAGCTCGATATACCACTTGGCTGCTACACCTGTAATATTTCATTGGAAAAGTCGAAGGCAAATGGAATCACCAACGTAGGAATTCGAAGAGCACCAGAGGTGATATCTCATCACGTGGGCTTGTGGATCCTCTTTCACTTTTCCTTCAAACTTTGGAAAATCATTCGGGATCTTGGATGGAATTGGAGGCCAATGTGGCGAATGAAGAATCGGGTCATTCATGAGTCTAGACACATCTAGCAATTCCATTGTAGCCAAGAATGGAAATTTGGTGTTGAAAGGAATTTGAGGTCGATAAGGGGACCCAACTAGTGGGACCCATCCCTACTGGTAAGGATTTTGTCCCCATAATGGAGGTTTTTGTCGATACAACATTTGATTTTTCCCCCACTCTAGGTTACCTTGCCCGTAGGGAGGATTTTGACCTTGAAAGCCTTAAAATTGTCCTCCCATAGGCTGCTGATAAGAAGCATACGAGTTAAAAGGATGTTGAGCCTGCTGGCCTTGGACATATGGATTTTTCACCTGATGCCTCTGAGCATAATGGTTTTGAACCTGTTGTCCTTAGACAAAAGGGGTTTGGACCTGCTGCCCTTAGACGTAAGGATTTTGCACTTGTTACCCTTAGACATAAGGATTTTGGACTTGCTGCCCTTGGACAAAAGAAGGTTGAACCTGTTGCCCTCGAACTTAAGGATTTTTCACCTGTTGTTGCAGGACTTGATCCTAACCTTGCCCTTGCAAAGGTTGACCCTATTGATATGAGTATAAGGGCTGTTGCTACCTAGGTTCACCTTGTTGTTGCAAGGGTTGACCTTGCAGCTATAAAGGTTGTCCCTGTGGCTATAGAGTTTGACCTTGCTAAGGCATAGATTGGGAGGATTGCGACACATACTGCACTTGCGGTTGCATGGTTTGATGCCACAGTTGCAAGGGTTACCCTTGCGATTGTTGCAGTTGTCCTTGCTACGACATCATCTGCCCTTGCTGCAATGAAGGTTGCCCTTGTTGCTACAGAAGTTGTCCTTGCTGCTGCAAGGGTACTTCAATAGTTCCCAGAATGACCCCTTGAAAGTTCCCGAATTGTATCTGGCCATATCCACCAGGAACGACAGATGGACCAGGCTAGACATAAGGTCCAGGCTGAGGGATGCAAGGCGAATTAACCATCTCTTGTGAACCATATGGAACATAAGGAGGTTGGTACTGAACCTGAGCCATATTAGGTTGTTGGTACTGAATGTTACTTGACCCAGATGAACCAACATGGTTCGACTGTTGGTACTAGACATTACTTGATCCAGTAGGACCAACAAGGTTTAGAATGGCACCCGAAGAGGGTTGGTTCATTCCAACCATATGAGCTTGTGAGCCAATCACATTAGTTGCGCCAGAAATCATAGAAACATTTGGACTTTGCCCCCTAGGTGGTGACAAAGCCTGTCCACTTACTAGAGGGATCGAAGAACTAATAGAGACATGACTCGAGACAACCATTAAATCGGACGAGTTACTTGAACTGACGAAACAAGAAGATTCAGAATGGTGGGTTGCAGTGGGATTGAAGTAACTATAGAATGCACCATCAGTTGGGAGGTCAAGTTTTGAATGAATGGACCTGAGGTAGGCATAGCACCAGATGCCTAGATAGGGTTGTGATATAGCGATAAGGCAGTAGGTGTACCTGAAACCAAATGAGCCAAAGTCAGGTAATTACGCGGTAACTCAAGATGAACACTGGTCGGAATGCTTCCCGTGTAAGGGAAACCTTCTGGAGGGAAATGGAATTACTACTCCTCAATTGTGCATGGAGTGGAAACCTCCAAGTGACCTGGAGATGAGACTGGGATTTTGCCTTTTGATTCTGTGGGTGAAAACAGGCAACGACAGACTACTGAAGATGTTCAAAGGGATAATTCCAAAGGAATACTCGACTGATCATATGAATTGTACAGATGTTGCAGTGATATCACAATAGGATCGAACAAAGGATACAGAGGATAAACAACTAGTCCAAGCTTACCTTCAGAGGTCGACAAACTCTCGGGAATCTCGATAGGATTATCTGGAGATTCTGGGCCAATGTTAGAAAGTGACCCAGTATTTAAGGGACAGGGAGGACGAGATGACAAAGGTTGAATGCTTAGAAAAATTCCAAGTTAAACACCATGGTCCTCAAGTGACTGCAACAATTTAGGAAATGGCTCCTCAAACGATCTTCCAGATAGAGGAGAGGAAGAGGAACTAGGCGAACTTGATGGTTCAGCCATGATGATCTTGTCTTAATTAACCAGAAGAGAGAGATAGATTCCAAGGCTTTAAAATGTATTTAAAGGTATACTCACGATGTGGTCTAGAAAAATATTAACAGGAATGTTATATGATCATGGGCAGCAATATTTTAAGACGCAAAAACAAACTGGTGCTCTTTCATGTTTTAAGAGTCGAGAAAGAAGCAAAGGTGACTCTATCACTTTCGATTTGAAATGAGATCGACAGGACAAGCGCTTGGATGATCTTTTATATTTAAGGAGTCAAAAATATCAAAATGACTACTTAGGATGATCTAGGAAAAAAGGATTACCAGGTAATCGTGAACTGCAGAATACCTCTCGGCGAATTTAAAAGTAAGGGCAGACAATCTCCACGAATGTTATGTTCAGTGTATCACGTTTACAAGGTGGTATACTCAGCTTCCTATGGATAAAGGATTGCAACCTAGAGGGGTCTCCCTTTATATACGCGACAATACGGGGAGCATAAGTCCATACTAGCACTATTTAGTGCTGAAGCAAATGACAACTGCTAGGTTTAAAGATGCTGGAACACGTCTCTAGCCTAGAACTTCTAAGTGTGATAATTAGGTTTCAAATGTGCCTTAGGTTAATTGAATACATTTTAGAGTTTATCTTGAAATTATGTCTCGGTTTTCAAGCCTTATCGATGTGACTCAAAAAACTCCTATATGCAACTAAATGAGACAAGATCCTTTCAATTCAACGAATTGTTTACACTAATGAGAGTAGAAAACACACTCAATGTAACAAACAAGCAATTGAAAGCAAAATGACCTTTTCACTATTTCACTTTTTGAAAACAAAATGATGAAAAACTCTTTCCAATTCCTATATTTCCTGTCAAACACACTACAAGTAGTCCTTTCACTAGTAAAGAGAATTCATTTCTTTTCCATTGCAAATGACAATGCAAATCTAGTCTTCAATGATGCTAACTAATGTAACATGTTGATTCAGCAAACTAGAATTATGTATTTTTCAATGAAATGATAAAATGAATCTTTCACAAACACTTCATTGAAAGTTTTTCAAAACAATCATCCTCAAGCAAATGCAAAGCACAAAAGAGAATTCCTTCCAAACTAATGATGCAAAGACTCCACCAAAAACAAGATGAGCAATGTGATCTATGCTTGAAAAGAGACACTCAATCAACAAACAAACTTTTCAAACTTGTTAAATGGAAATCAAAGCAACAAAAGGACTAACAAACGAAATCCAAGGAGCAACTTAACTATCGACTTGACTTGTTGAGCACACAAACAAGTTAATGGATGATGACATAGATGCCCTAGGGCTACAAACCATCCAAGAACTCAACAAACCAAGTGAAGAAAAGGAAAACAAAACAAGCATATAAACCAAGCTAATAGAGATTTCCAGTAAGGGAGAACACAATCAAAACAAGTTGAGAGATAGAAATCATAAGGGCAAGACACATTGGTTATGATCTAGGGGAAATCTTGATCTTCACCTACAAAAATCGGCATGGCTGCCTAACTAACAACAAGCGCCAGAAGGGGGTTGGCGTGATTGTTTTTGAGAAACTCGTGCTGGTCGGGGCGACTGTAAGAAAAATAAATGCACTAACCAAGGGTTCAAGGAAAGAAATAAAAATTTTGAAAGGCTAAAACCAAACTTTCCACTATAAATTTCAGGCTTAGAGTAGTAAACCAGGCAAAGCAGAGAACACTAAAAGGAAATGGTGATACTAGAAAAGTTCACACAAAACCATAAAATGACAATCAATCGAACAGAAGGATTGGCTTCCCAGCGGAGTCACCAATTTGTGGTGCAGGTAAATTCTCAGTGCGGGCACAAACAATTCCTCTAGCCCGAGAGAGCGGGTCCAGCCACAAACAAACAATCTATGGAAAATATCCTTAAGCTAGAATCAAATAAGAGGGTCTACCTCTTAGAACGCTATTCCGTTGGGTGATGATCATGCTTCCTCACTCCAGCTACCTTTCGTTTCCTTCCTTTGAATATCTGAAACAAGCAAACAAACAACAACAACAAACGTGATAGCATACAAATTATATTCAACCTACTTAATAGGTCAAGGAACATTAAGCCAGCAAATGTAAGATAACACTTCAATGTAGGAAATCAATCAATAGTTGTATTCATATAAATTTAGAAAGACATTACAACCAATGCCTTGACGTTGTTGGTCTCCTTCGACGTATCCGAGTTCCAACACTTCTTCTAACATCTCATGGATAGCCCCAACAATGGAAGTTTTAAGGCCTCTTCCCTTTAGTCTCAACCTAAACCAAACACACTATTCTCCCTTGAACATAAACTAGAAAGCCACAAGCTACAGATGTTTTGCTAACTATTCAAGCTCCAAAAATACCAATACTGAAAACTAGTGAAGCTTGTAAAAGGAGGGGTTTATATAGCTTGGATAGAGGGGAGATAGTTCCTCTTATCATTGGAGAAGGCTTTATTTCTTGGGTTGGTTCCATCCTAATAGGGGAAAGGAGCCCAAACTAACTTCCTCAGCTCCATCCAGCCCAACCATTTACTAGACTTCCGTTACAAAGCTTCTAGACTTGGAAGCTTCGACTCCATCTTTAAAAAAATTTCCAAAAGAGGATTAGCACAACTGAGAAAAGGCTCAGTAGCGTCGTACGACACTATTCTTGGTTTTAATATCTGCAAATTGGCGCGAGGAAATTGGTCAATAGCTTCAGCCTTGTAAACTGGGGTAAAAGGAAGATTCTTGGGCAATGATGCAAAAGGGAATCATTCTTCTCATGAAGAGGAACATAACGAGAGTTTCTTCATGATGGGAAAGCATGTAGGGTTCAATGTAGAGGTCCTCCAAGATCATGGACAGGGAGTACAAGGACAGTGACAAAATGTTGTGTAACAAGACCCCCCTAAACCAACAAGACTTTGAGACTTTTTCTACCACTTTGATTCCATGATCACTAACCCATTATGGCAAGTATCGTTTTTGTCACTGGCATGTAGGTTAGTGAATATCACTTTTTTTGTTGCATTATGCATTCTAGCCTCCATACTGCGATATGGTTCCATAGGGTCGATCCCATTGTGTTATGATTCTTAAACCATTTTCACTCACTGACTTTTAAAATCATGACATGATGGTAGAGCCATCCTTTACATGGGATTCTTAGTTAGAATATAGCTAGCATATGTTTCCCATGTTGCAAAGATTGAATAGGATCAGGAGTCCTCTTTAGTCCTGCCATGAATTTTTACGATGAAGCTTCATTCTCCTTCTTCTTTGCTATCTTTCTGGATTTATACCTTAGAGGTTACCACATGTTGAGTTGTACTACTGCATTTCATGTTGACTATTTGTACCTTTTAGCCTTAAGCTGACTTCACTTGGACTCGTGTATAAGCCACTTTTTGACCATGTATTTATGCAAAATCAACCTTGCAATCACTTAGCCTTTCCAACTTGACACCTTATACCCATGGAAAGAACATTACTTTGAGTGTCATTGACCAATTTCGTCACCTTGCATTGAGCATAGGAATGTTCCTGTCCGAGGAGCTATTGCATCTATATTTGGACACTTGTTCTTTCCACTGTACCATAGGCATTTTTTTTTTAGGCTTTCTAAATATGAAAAAGACAAAAAAATATATATATTCTACAAAGAGCGGGAACAAGACTTTACTTCCATAATTGATGGAACAAAGTGTCAGTTGTGTTGCCCTTGAAGAAAGAACTCAAAGCAACTATTTCCTCCATTGGGATGGGCTTTAGTTTGACTTAGGAGAACCATAACCTTGTCATCAAGTCAGTATACCAGTGGAAACAACATTAATTTGAGTGTCATTGACCAATTTCATCACCTTGCATTGAGAATAGGTCGTCTGAGGAGCTATTGCATCTATATTTTTTATTTTTATTTTTTTATTTATTTTCTATATTATTATTATTTATATATATATATATATATATATATATATATAATATATATTTATTTTATTTTTTTTTTCTCAGGTTTTCTAAATATGAAAAAGACAAAAAAAATTATATGTTCTAAAAAGAGTTGGAACAAGACTTTACTTCCATAATTGATGGAAGAAAGTGTCAGTTGTGTTTCCCTTGAAAAAAGCACTCAAAGCAACTATTTCCTCCATTGGGATGGGCTTTAGTTTGACTTAGGAGAGCCATAACCTTGTCATCGAGTCAGTACTCCTCTGGTTGGTTATCCCTTCCAATCACATGGAGATTTTGTTTATGCCTCGTACATGATAAAATTATACAAAGTTATCATATGTTGCCATACAATCACATTTGAGTCGTGCTTCTGTTCAAGGGAAATAAACCTGATTCGGCCTTTCTATGGTGTCTCTTGACTCATTTTCAGTCGGCCATACCCAATCTATTAGAGTTATGTTCAGTATCACATCAGGTACTTGGTCCTTTTCTCGTACTAGTTAAGAAGGTCTCCATTGACTTCTTACTGGCCCGTCTTCTCTTATTGACTTTGACAAATTTCTCTGCGAGTAGGCCTAGAGCCACACCCTAGCCATATTTCCATCATTGATAGGTGAACTTGTGCTCAACATCGATCAGTATCATGGGTCTTTGACTGAGTGGTTTCCCTTATGTTCGACGTCAGCTTACATTATCACACATTAGGATTTGTGCAGTACCTTAGTTTCCATTTGACCCTATTGGTGGATTCCTCACCTATGTGTCATCTTTCATTATTGGTTGGTCCAAAGGGTTTCTGTCATGTGCTAGCCACATCTTGTGTACACCAGAAATATGCTTCGGTACAGTTACTTCATCTTTCTTCATCTGATTCCTTCCAAAATATTTGCCTGCGGGTTACACTCATGCTGGATTGATGTGGGATTCCTTAATTCCTTCCTTCCAACAGATACTTTCCATCAACTCCAACTCATTGCTCTGGGAATATGATCTAGATTCCTTTTTGAGTACCTTAAGGTTTGCAGTCATTAGTGGCAGAGTCCTTCACTATCGACAATGAGAATACATCAATGGCTCCTGATTGCTAGATTATCTCAAGTGTTCGACTTCAACTCATTTATTTGCACTTGTTAGATTGTACTGGGGTACCTTGATTCTCATCATCATTATCGGTGAGTTGTATCGTGTTTTTTAATGATATACATCAATGGTCATTAATCAAATGATTTCTCACATGGTCAAATTCAATTAATTTATTCTCATAGTGTAGAAATGTACCATGGCGGTTGGTGAAGACCTCAGGTTGCATCAACAATTTTTGGTTCACTTGTTAGTTCCTCCAGTTTGCTTCCAGTGACATCATCCACCTTATATGTTGTATTTCATCACAACAACATTTTATATGTCGGCACACGAGTTGCATGCAGTACCCTTATTCCACTTTTTGACTTGGTACTTTTGAGGATCAATTATGTGACATCAGTGATCAGATATCTACTTCAACATCATTGATCATTTATTTTATATGTGATATTGTGGCATGGGCTTGATATGCACTTTTGCCGCTATGATCAGATGATCCACCATGTATTTCTTAGTTTCCTTTGCACTAGAATACATATTGGATCCACTCTACACTTGATGTGTGGACATGCTTTACTATCTCTGAGCATGGGTATGCCCACCTTAGACATGAGATTTCTTTATGATCTCTTCCACTGGTTTGGCAGGCTAGAATCTGGTGATCTCCTCCCAAGTCCTTTCATGATTCTTTCTATACACTTAATACATTTCAGCCATCATGTACCCCTTCTGAGCTCATATATTCAGGGGCATCTACTATAGCATCATTTATCACCCTTATATACTTGATGCTCTGAGTCATGTCCTTGGGCAACCCTTTCCCTTCAGACTTGGTCCATTTATTAAACAACATTATTTTAAGTTCCATACATGACTCTGCCCTTCAAAAAGTGCGTGCACACATGGGTCCAGCTATACCCAACCCACGTATATGATTTAAAATATGAAAAAAATATAAAATACCTATTTTATGGGTGGGGTTTACGAGTTACACCAAAAGCCTATCTTTAGGAGCTTATGTCCTCACTGTATTTTGGGGTGATATAAATACACCTCATGGGAAGGCCTAAAGGGTAGAGAAAGGTAAGATATTGATATTATATCCAATTAGTCCTTGATCAAGTCTGATTTATCCCAGTGCCTCCTGCACTCTCTGCAATAGGAAACCCTTGTTTCCTCATAGAGATTTCCATCTCCTTTATATGGCATCTATGTGTATGATTTTGAAAGAGGATTGTTGAGGCTTAGGGTGGATGGATCCAGAGGAAGGTTTCGCTTGGAATTGTGGTCGAATCAAGTTGTATTCTTCCACATTCTTTTGCAGTCATCAATAAAGAAGTTTTGTTTTGTTCCTAATGTTATTATTTTAATGCTTTAATTCATGTTATGATCTACTTATGTATGATTTCATGATTTACTTATATTCTTATATACATTTATATATTGAACATGCTTTGAACTACTACTAGTATATATGTTTTTCTTGAATGAGTTACAAGTTTTGGAGCATCGAAGGAAGCAGAGGGTTTGGACCCTACAAGAACATCCTCAAACATAGGACCTTCGGGTACTATCTCTTCATCCTAATTTAGTAGTTTAAGCATTAGGACTGCTTGTTTGCTTGCTTCTTGTTGGTGTATACCCTTCGATCTGTTGGGTTTCTCAACCCAGACCCTACGGTGTATTATTCCCATAACACTCCTTCAGTCCCGACAGGGTGATGTGGGTCATTTTCTCCCTAATCTTGTTTTTCTTCCGTGTTGTTTTCATGGGTCATTGGTCTGGGGTTTCCATAATCCTGTATGTGGATTAGGAGGGTTATGAGAAAAATTTGTTTTGGTTCTCTAGCTATCTCAACTAGATTTCTTTGATTTCTATGCTGAGAAAGTTTATTATTGGAATGTCTATGCTTGACTTCTTTGTTGGCCTAGGGGTTTTCAGGGAAAAATTATGGGTCTAGTTAAGTGTCTCTATGCTCTTGATATATCTTGATTTTGAGAGTTTACTGTAAATTTTTCTCTCTGGGAAACCCGTGGCTTTGATTTTGGCTAATTGTGTTGGGGTATGTGGGGTCTAATGCTTGGGTATCCACTTTTGTGGGGGTTGAGGCGGTGAGCCCTTTAAGCAGTGCGGTATGTTTGATAAGTCTAGGTGATGAATTTGTAGGGTGGGGTCAAATCCCTAGGGGGGATTGTCATTGGTGAATTTTCCTATTTTCTTTGCAGGTCATGTAAGTTATAGTAGTTGCTAAAGCTGTGACCCTGTTACTACCTTCATGCTACCCAAGTAACACATGCGTTGCAGACGGGGTGGGGGAAGTGAAGCAACCTGTAAGGCTAGCGTAGAGTGATAATTTTTGCCTAGGATTATGCTGCTACGTCTTTCAATGTTGTGCTACCTCAAATAAGAATATAATTTCAGAAGTTGGAAACCCAAGTTGGGGTGGAGAGGTGATCCCACTCGGATACTGAAATTATGAGTGAGGTATCTACTTGGATTTCAAATCCTAGTCACAGTAGGGGATGGAAGAACCACTATTTGAACTCAATAGCATTGCACTAACATATGAAAACTCTGTTGGGGTTGGTTTTGAAGGACAAATAGGTTGAGAGGTACAATGTCTTTGCATCCTTGGAATACATTAAAATAATTTTGAGGAACTGACACTTCACCATGGATAGGCTGGATGCAAGACTTGGCCATGTGAAGGGACACTTACAATGTGACTCTGACACTGCTGCACCTCTAGGATCGAGTGCCATAGACCCAACTCCCATCTCATCTTATGAAATTGAATGATTCTCTTGCCTTTCATGTTTTTAGTTCTATGTTATGTATGGTTTGTAGAACTCAATAATAATGGATTTTGTAATTTCTTTTGTAATTCGGATCTAGTTGTATGGGCTATTTTTGGACCAAGGTTTATTTAGAAAATTTCTAGTCTTTGGGAACCTTGGTAACCCAAGAAATACACAGAGAATTTGTTGGATATATGTTATAACCATGTATATCTGATCATGTTTTGGTAATATCAAGTAAGGATATGATGTAAGGAATTGAGACAAATAGTTTAAAAGGAGTATCCATGGAAGGAGAGAGGAGAGGGAATTAACCAAAGGAAAGGCTTCGAGATAGAGATCAAAGTTTTTTCATCCTCTTGTATAGGATTTGTTAGCACTCCAAGAAACTCTTCTAGGTTGTAGTTCAAAGATGCCTGGTAACATATAAATATCCCTCAATGGTTCTCTCAATTATGGGAATGTGTTTGGATCAAGTCGGATGACTGAATCAAATCTTATTCACTCAAGACATACATAAACACTCTTAGATTGACAAGGCTTTCAACTACTACTGTTTAGAGGGTTTATAAATAAGTGGATGTATGAAGAATCCTTACTGTACCAGCAAATTCATACATTAACACATATGAATCGCCAATTACAAAAGGTAACTGAAACTTACAATTCTAATTCATCAATGCAAAGATAAGGTGACAGTTATCCGACATTAGAAAAATAGGAATAGCATGAATAACATATTCAGTTGCAAGTAGAGAACAAATAAGAAGATGTAAATATGAACAAATAATAGCAAAAGAAGCTTGTATTACTAATATGAAAATGAGAATCTTGAGATTACGAAGTATGAAAAGTCTCCAAAGTTGAAACCCTTCTCGTCTCTCAAATTCTAGGATCTATAGCCATTACATCAAAGTCAAGATCCTATAAAAATGGATCTGAAACACCTAAAACAGAAAAAATAAAACAGATAGGAATGGATCCTATTTAACTGGTCAATTTGTGTACAAATTGTCTTCATAATATTCAACAGCTGCAGATTTCTCAGGATCTGATGGATGAGGTCGAAATCTTCCCAAATCCTGAAGATAACAATCAGTTACAATCAATTTATGAAATTGTCTGCCAAAAAAATTGGGCTAGACTGTTGAAAAACTGGGGCTCAGAGATGGATTCAGTTCTCCACATCTGTGACACCTATGTATAAACCCAAAGAGGTTATTGTTGTTATTTGAAATTTTAGTCACAAGAGCCTCCAACCATTTCTCAAAATGATCCTCTAGTCGCTGAGAATCATCATTTGAAAATGATGACTCAGCATAGTAGAAACACCACATTTCTGAAAACGTTTCCTCATCTTGCAGGGGACTTTTGACTGCCTTCCCAAGCTATAAATGAATATATGAAAGTACTATTATATAGCTTAGGTTGTATAGTTGTCAATCAACTATTTGAGCGTGTAAAATGGCCTCTCCATGCCTGAGAAAATTGAGTTTTCCCAAAGCAGTTTATCATTTGAAAAACATGCGATTTCAGTAGCTAAGAGGTCTGCTGAGAATGCAAGTTAGCTATCGAAAGTTGATTTTTCAAAAATGAGTTGACTAGAAAGTTTATTAACATGATTACAAGCTTAAGACTCAATGAATGAGTCTAAAAAATAAATAAAACTCTTTCCTAAAAAGACCTTCTATCAGCTAATGAAATAAAATTGACAATTTATTTCAGGAGATAACACTGGCTCCTTCTGGGGATGAAAGCCTCCCTGTGAGGTTTTAAGAACCACAGACCAATGCCTTTCCTGTAAAACCAAAATCAAATCTATATCCTAGTGTTCCATTAGCATGGAGTTTATTTTGCATAGAAAATAAAAACTGAAAAACATATTTACAATATCAAGGCTTTAAAGCGTCAAATGAAATAAAGTTTCAAGAACCGCCCATTGACTGGGCCACCAAAAACATCTTCTCCTTTCAGATTGTGCAGAATAAAGGTATTTTTCAACTAAATTTGAGTGATGACAAACGGACCTGTCCATAAGGAGTCAAACTTAACATGATTACCTTTCTTTTCCTTCAATGCATCCCATTTGAGAACCCAGTCACCAACTTGGAAATTGTCCACTTTTGCCTTCCTGTCAAAGGTTTCTTTGATTTTCTTCTGATGAGATTTTGACTTCTCAACCAGCTGCTCTCTGATTTGCTGTAATTCAACTAGGTTATTCATTCTTCTTACCATGTCATTCATTTCATCCTGTTCTTCTTGAAATAATTTGGCCACAGGGAGAATTAGCTAGATAGGAAAAACAACATTAGTGCCATAAACTAGCTTAAATAGAGAAGTTCCTATTGATTTTTTGTTGGTAACTTTGTTAGCCCAAAGGGAAAACTTCAACTTGGAATCCCAACTCCTTTGATTGGCTTCTAACAGTTTTTTGATGATCCTCTCAAGACTCTTGTTAGATGATTCTGCAAGGCCATTGCCTTGAGGATAATATGGAGTATAATGTGCCAACTGAATGCCTATTGATTCACACATATCAACCAATTCATCTGCTTTGAAAGCTGCAGCACTATCAATGACTAATCTCTTTGGCCAACCAAATCTAGTAAAAATATTTTCATACAAGAACTTCATAATAACTTGATGATTAGCATTTCTAGTGCGTATAGCCTCTATCCACTTGGTAAAGTAATCAGTGGCTACCAAGATCCACTTGTGCTAGCCACTAGAATGTGGATTAATCTCACCTATGAAGTCCAGGCCCCACTGTTGGAAAGGACCATTGGCATGTATTGGTTTCAAGGCAGAGATTTTAGCTGTTGTCTCCCTGTGAACCTCTAACACTTGTCACAAGATTTGACAAAAGCACATACATCAGAAAAGAGAGTAGGCCAATAATATCCAGCCCTTAGAATTTTGTGGGTTGTAGTCTTCCAATAGTGGTGACCTCCATAAATGCTACAATGAAGTTGGTGCATGACTTCCAAAGATTGTTCTTTGTTTAGATATCTCAAAAGGATACCTGATGGATCTTTCCAATAAAGTAGATTTTTTCTTATGCAAAATTTTACTAATTTGAGCTTAAGGGCTCAAGCTTGGTTTGAGCTAAGCCCTGGAGGAACTTCTAATTTCTGCAAAACATGAACTATGTTGGAATACCATTCACATGTGGCTAAATTTTCAGCCAAAGATCAACTGTGATCATGCTCTTCTGCTATTCCCTATGTTTGCTCATCATCTGAATTTAAACCAATAAAGTTAATGCCTAACAAGTTACAATTTTCCTCAAACATAAGCTTGGCCAAGCCTTGGCCTTTGACAAAATTAGCGGGCTTCACCTCTATGTTGAACTCAATGAATTTTGCAATCCATTTAGCTCTCTTTCCATCAATATCTGGTTGTGTTAAGACATCCTTCACTGAGGTTGAAGGAACATATGCAATAACCTTGGAATATAGAATATAAACTGTGAATGCTTTTAAAGATTTGATGAGTGCATAGGCCTATTTTTCAATAATATCATACCTCAGTTCAGCATCCCTCAAAGTTTTGCTGAAAAATTCCATTGGATGATCTATCCCTTCATCATTTTTCTGCAACAAAACTGCTACAAGTGTATCATAAGAAACAAAAGAGAAAATATATAGAACTCTTTGGTATAATCTGGACTGATCAGAGTAGGAGCTTCCATGATATCTTGTTTGATGGCTTCAAAAGAGCTTCTTGCACTATCTGTCCATTTTATTTTTGATCCTTTCTTCAACATAGAAGTGATATGCTTTACCAGTTTAGCAAAGTTTGGAATAAATCTTCTAACAAAGTTAATCTTACCAAGAAAAGATTGAATGTCCTTTGTTGACCTTGGAATAGATAATTTCTGAACTGCGTCAACTCGAGCTGGATCAATTTTTACACCTTCAGTGGAAACAATATGTCCTATAATTTTACCTTCTTCAAGAGCGAACTGAGACTTCTTAGGGTTTTGCAGAAATCCCAAATTATCTACACTTCAAAAACACTCTTTTCAAATGCTGCAAGTGATCTTTGTGACTAGTGGAAAAGACAGTAATAGCATCAAGGTAAATAAGGACAAACATGTCCTTCTCTCCCGCAAATGCTATGTCCATGGTCCTCTGAAAAGTGGCCCTATAATTCATCAGTCCAAAAGGCATTTTCGAGTACATGAAAGTACCCCAAGGAGTAGTGAAGGCAGTTTTTTATTGGTCATCAGGATGTAGAAAAATCTAGTTATAACCTGAAAAGCCATCTAATAAAGACATGACTTTGGCCCCAGAAACCTTTTGCAACAAGTGTTCGATCTTAAGCAGGGGTTAGCTATCTTTTTTAGAACATTTGTTCAGATTTATGAAGTCAATACAAAGCCTAATTTCCCCATTCTTCTTTCTCACTATCACAAGGTTGGCTATCCACTTTTAATACCTTAGTGGAACTATTATCTTGGCATCCAAAAGCTTCTTGATTTCCTTTTCAATCAAAGGCAATAAAAGAGGGCCGATAGGCCTTAATTTTTGCCTGAAAGGAATGGTGTTCTTTTCAAGGGGAATCTTATGCTGAATGATATTGGTGTCATAGGTTTCAAGATCATTATACTCCCAAGAAAAAACATCAGCAAATTGCTTCAACTGGGTGCAATACTCTAAACTTTGGGCAGAAGACAACTAAGTACACAGATTTATGAACTTCGGATGAGATTGACTTCCAATGTTATGTTTATGGACAACAGACTCATTTTATTTTTTGACAGGTTTATAAGGTACATCATTATGATCAAACAGTTTCTCTAGAGGCACTAAACTTCTGGGTATATAGTTACTTGGTAACTGAAAAATATTATCTTGACCAGTTTTATCTTTCAACTTGGGCTTGTTAGACTCCTCAATAGTTTCATTATCTTGGTCAATGTGCATTTCAGAAAACTCATCAATGACTTGAAGAAATCTATTAATCTCATCATCATCTTCAAACACTTTCCAGTATTTGACATTATCAGGCAGAGATGGTCTATATTTCGCTAGAACTTCATAAGTCAACATAGGAGGCAAAGGAGTTATAAACATGCTAGCAGACACAGAGAGGGAATCAACCAACTCGTCCATTATTCTAGGGATATAATAAATATTGAAATCACTGAAAGAATCCCTGAGCTTCCATATCTCATCTCTGTATTCCTTCAACCTCTGATGCTTTGCTTGGAAAGTGTTGTTTACTTGCTGAATGAGAAGATCTACATCCCCAAACACTTTGAGACCTTTGATGCCCATTTCTTTAGCAACATTTAAGCCCAATATGAAGGCTGCGTATTCTGCTATGTTATTGGTGACCTGAAAATTTAGTTTGAAAGATAAATGAATGTCTTCTTTTGTGGGTGACACAAGAACTACACTTTCTCCTGTAGCTTTCTTAGACCAAGCTCCATCAAAGAACATATCCCAAATTGGTGTGCCCTCTTTCTCTATGATTTGACAAACTAGTTTTCTAAGCTGCATAGAGGACAAATGGTATTCTTCACTCTGAAGAATACAGGCTCCAAAATCAGTGTCAACAAAATAAATGGGGTGATTTGTGGGATTCCTTTCATCACTGATGATGTAAGCCAACTAAGCCTCTCTATACAATCTCCTATTTTGACATCTGAAAACTGGAACAATAGCATAGGAAAGGTCATTATGCAATGTTCCCCCTAATATCTTGATCCAACCTCTAGATAACAGCATGTCAAATTTGGGAGGCACATTTGCTACGACAATATCCATCATCATGCTTTTCATGGGTAGGTGAGACAAGGTGATGGCTAAATCTTTGATCAGTCCCAGAGATTTTACTTTCCTAGAATCAAAAGAGAATAGGTCATGATAATATTTGGTGATGTCAAGACCTAACTCATCCATGACAGCCTTGGGCATTAGATTATGACTAGCTCTTGTGTCTAGAAGGTAGTTGTGTAGGATTTTATCATGGATACTTAAAGCTACATAAAATGATGGGGAGTTTTCATCACAATTTTCAACCATAGGACTGAGAACAACAGCTGGTTTGTCATCTTTCAGATTGACATAATCAATTTTGGCTTGGGTAGCTTTAGGCTCGAGGGATTTGAAAATAGTTCTTTTGAAAGACTCATTCTTGATCAGTTTTATTAGAGGTATAGGTATTTTTTAATTTCTGAATTTCTACTTCAAAACTGAAGGGAGAAGAAATCTTGTCAAAGCCTCTTACCTCATGAGCTGGAGCTTTGAGGATGATTGGATCAGCTGCTGGAATTTAATGCTTATTAGCTTGTTGTTTTGTAGGGACAACAACTTTCTGAACATGAGCTTGCTTGGCAGTATTTGTCTTTGACCTCAGATTATACTTGTGCTGATCATCAACATGTAGAATAGCTCCATCATCCCACTCTTGAATGATATGGTCATTGAATAATGACTCTTCATAGGCATCTAAGGTCAAGAAGGATGCACTGCCTTTATCTTCCAGACAATGGATTTCGTCATCTTCTTTAGATTTCTCTTCTTCCATTACTACATTTTGGAAAGGTGCCTTTACCTTTTGATCTTCATTGGTGTTTCTGTTTCTTTGCAAATCTACAACTGCTCATTATTTCTCCTATATGGATTTGGGTTCCGAGGAGAAAAGGCATTAAGACCTCTTCCTCTTCCAGGCTATTAATTCTCAATCTTCAATTTTGAGATTTCAATGGTTAATGACTCTATCATATTAGTCATTTTATCAATCTTAGGATATAAAGATGATGAGGATTCATCCTTTTGTTTTCTCCTATCAACTTTTCCCTTAACTTTTTCTGCAACCATAATATTTGATTCTACCTCTAATGTTGCATCTTGCATGTTAGCCAAGGTAGCACATCTTCTCTCTCTCAAAAAAAAACAAAATTCAGCATCAAAGGCATTTGCATAGGTGAATTTTGCAGATGTAGTGGTAGGTTTCACCTCGGCTGGTATCTTATTGTACATATGGTTAAATCTTTTGTTGAAATCAGACAATGACTCACCACTTTCTCTCTTTAAATTCACAAATTTTGTATGGTAGTAGAGTAGATCTTTCTTATCTCCCCAATGCTTGAGGAAAGCATCATCTAAAGCCTCAATGTCTACTATAGACCTTGGTGTCAATTCTTTGAACCGTTTCCTAGCCTCTCCATCTAGGCTTTGAACAAAAACTCTCATCCATACATCAGCTTCACTAACATCCAAATTGTCAGCATAGCTATAAAATAATTCAAGATGTTCTTCAACTGTGATCCCCTCTGTCCCTGTAGACTTAGGCATGTACTTTTGATTTTCTCCAGTAGGCATTGCACTCAAGGGAGTGGGCAGTACTAATGATCCATACCTAGCAACTATGATTCTTTCTATCTTCGTACGTGCTTGTGGTGCTACCATGGCTGTGGTAGATATGAAAGTACTGGAATCTTGAATAACCGAGGGTTGAGGAGGAGCTGATATGACTAAGGGAGTATGATGGATAGGAGGGGAAGATTTCTTTGGACTTACAATGAAAGAAGAATCTAAAGAGTAAGAAGCTCTATAAAAACCAGATAATAACTTTGCAAGGCTTTCTTCTCCTTTTGATGACAATTCTTGTATAGCAAGCTCAACAGCAGGAAGATTGGTATGAATGTAAGCTAAGTGGCATTCAGTTTCAGACTGAGATAATTCTAAACTTGAACCTCCTTTCTGTAATGCTTTTCCTTCTTTGATGATCTTTTCAGGATCAGGTACTAGGTTAGTTGGTGGCTTTTGAGGATTTCGCTGAGTATGCCTCCTACACTGAGCCACAATTACTCAATAGAGTTGCCAACAGATTTGTCCCCCAATGGAGTCGCCAGATAGATGATTACAACCGAGATAGTATCCAGACTTTTTCTATCATAAAATCTAGGTCTTTGTCATCTCCCAGGGAAGCTGAGCTTCAATTGTCGTTCCCCGGTAGCGGCACCAATTATGTTAGCACTCCAGGAAACTCTTCTAGGTTGTAGTTCGTAGATGCCTGGTAACATATAAATATCCCTCAATGGTTTTCTCAATTATGGGGATGTGTTTGGATCAAGTCAGATGACTAAATCAAATCTTATTCACTTAAGACATACAGAAACACTCTTCGATTGACAAGGCTTTCAACTAATACTGTTCAGAGGGTTTATAAATAAGTGGATGTATGAAGAATCCTTACTGTACCAACAGAATCATACATTAACACATATGAATGGCCAATTACAAAAGGTAAATGAAACTTACAATTCTAATTCATGAATGCAAAGATAAGGTGACAATTATATAGCATTAGACAAATAGGAATAACATGAATAACATATTTAGGTGCAAGCAGAGAACAAATAAGAAGATGTAAATCTGAACAAATAATAGCAAAAGAAGCTTGTATTACTAATATGAAAATGAGAAGCTTGAGATTACAAAGTATGAAAAGTCTCCAAATTCAAACCCCTTCTCATATCTACAGTTCTAGGCTTTATAGCCATTACATCAAAGTCAAGATCATATAAAAATGGATCTGAAACACCTAAAATAGAAAAATTAAAACAGATACGAATAGATCCTATTTAAATGGTGAATTCTTGTACAAATGATCTTCATAATCTTCAACAGCTGCAGATTTCTCAGGATCTGATGGATGAGGTCGAAATATTCCCAAATCCTGAAGATAACAATCAATTACAATCAATTTCTGAAACTGTCTACCACAAAAATTGGGCTAGACTGTTGAAAAAAATGGGGCTCAGAGATGGATTCGGTTCTCCACATCTGTGAAACCTATATATAAACCCAAAGATGTTATTTTTCTTTGACATGTTAAGCACAAAAGCCTCTGATCGTTTCTCAAAATGATCCTCCAGTCGCTCAGAATCATCATTTGAAAATGATGAATCAGCACAGTAGAAATGCCGCATTTCTGAAAATGTTGCCTCATCTTGTGGGGGACCTTTGACTACCTTCCCGAGCTCTAAATGCATATCTGAAAGTACTATTATATATCTTAGGATGTCTAGTTGTCAATCGACTACTTGAGCATGTAAAACAACCTCTCCACGGCTGAGAAAATTGAGTTTTCCCAAAGCAGTTTATCGTTTGAAAAACCTGCGATTTCGGTAGCTAAGAGGTCTACTGAGAATGCAGGTTAGCTATAGAAAGTTGATTTTTCAAAAATGAGCTGACTAGAAAGTTTATTAACATGATTACAAGCTTAAGAATCAACAAAATAAGTCTAAAAATTAAATAAAACTCTTTCCTAAAAAGACCTTCTATCACCTAATGAAATAAAATTGACAATTTTATTTCAGGAGATAACAGGATTTTCTCAAGTTCAATCAAGAGGATCTTCATGCCATAGTAGCCAAATTATTCTTATGAAGGGCTTGGATTTATTTTTTGAATGGTTAGAAGAGATCTCTTGTGTTCTGGTTAGATTTTTTATTTTTATTTTACATTAAGCAAGAGGTCTTCCATTTTATGAAACACTATAAAATTTCGAATTGTAACTTACGTATTCCTATTACATTTTCAATTAAGGGTTTACAACTTGTATTTGTTTGACAATATTAATTGTGTTGAAATGATGAATGCATTTTTATTATCATTATGAAATATAATTAAAATTGTTCATTCATTTGTTTGTGTGTGATTCTTCACCATAAACTATTTTTTGGATTTAATGAATGCAAATATAGAATATAAGGAAATGAAATCTTACTTTTTTTGGATAACCATTATCTAAAAAGGCAATGATATTAGTTTTATGAGTGTTTTGTAATTGAGTAAACAGGTTTCTTTTTTATGTAATGATAGATCTTTGTCTCATATTTGATATTATTTAGCCTTTCTCCCATTAAGGGATATTTTAAAAAACATAATAATACTTAGATTCATATTTATGTTATTATATTTTAATTTTTAATTTAGATTAGTGTTATTTCATTCAAATTGGATTGAATTTTAAGTTGAATTCAAAACCATTTGGTGGCAACTAGGCCCATACACTAGTGGACATCACCACACGAAGTGACCATATGCTTATTTGGGGTCTTGATTAGGTGATGATCCCTTGTTGTAGGATGAAATTTTCTCCTTGTCAACAATTGGTGCTAGATGGAAAGAAAATGACATGTTGACCTTGAGCCATTATTTTATTGCTTTATAATTATTAATATCTCCCTGTCAAACCCCTATTTACAAATGCATTTGTGGTCGACTGTTTTGTACTACTCCAATAAAGACATAATATCTTCTCAAAAGTTAAATTTCATGGTGAAACTGAAACCTTTGCATCTAAACATGCTTTCCAATTGATTAAAAAAATATTTCACATAATATTGTTCATGAATGTGTCATGTGTAGGTTGTTTACTCTTACTTTCAAAGGCCAAGTAAAAGTTGGTGTGAGACCTTGCTAGCTACCTCTACTCACACATTGGAACAATTATAAATGAGTTTTTTTTTTTTTTTTGAGAATTATAATTTTGATAACTTATGCATTGAATTGAACAATATTAGCAAAGGACAAGATGAATCATTAAAATAATTTTCTATAAGGTTTATGTGTCTTTGCTATAGCTTTTATTTGAATGATATGCCCTCTATTGGTGAGTGGTTTCAACATCTCATCTTTATTTTAAATGAGAAAAGATTAGCTAGTTGTTGATAAATTTGAATCATGTATTGATGTTAATCTACATGTCGATTTAGATTCACATGAAAATCCTAAACATTTAGAAATTATAGGTGAACAATCTAGGTTGGGATATTTCTTCACGTTCAGGAATATAAATCAGGGAGAACATCTTATTTCACAGGAACTGCATGTGAACTCTTATCATCTTTCTTAACCTACATTTTCTCATAATAAAAAGGATACCTATTATATAGAAAATTTAGGTTCAGAAATTTGTGAGAAAATGCAGGAAGAAACTTTCCTCATATTAAAGAAATCGAACCAATATTAGATATAAAAGAAATCTAATCAATATTAGATATTAAATAAATCGAACCAATATTTGTTGATCATGATTATGGTATTGAAGTAACCTATTATGGTTTAACTGAGAATAACCAAACAACTTTTTCTATAGTTCCTGGATCATTTTTAGAGCCTTCTTGTTTTGAAATTTATTGTTATTTTCTTTCATCCCTTAACCATGAGTATACTTTATAAGATACTTTATGTTTATATGATGTTGAAGAATAGAATATAAAAACTAATTAGCTGACCAAAGGAGAAGAAATAAACCCACCATCCATGACATTTTCAACTGTACAATAATTTACATCTAGTTCAAGTAAATGAATTGATGTTCACGATGAGGATTTTAATTGTGAAAAATTGCCTTATGTCATACTTGCAAAGTCAATTGAAATCAGACATAAATATGACTATGGAGGAAGAGATCCCATCCAAAGATGCTTCCTTTCAAAATGATTCATGCCTTAGAGATGCATTTTATTCTCTTACATCATCTACTTTTTATTATTTGTACCTTGATCTTTTTTATGGTTGTTCTATTCACAATGTTATCCATGATTATTTTCTACTCCATTCTGCATGGCTAAGGAATAATAAGGTACAAAATGTTTTTGATTTAAATATAGAATATGGAGGGGATGAAATTTTTTTGCATGAATATTTTTATTTTTCTCTTTATCAATCTTTTGCGTGGAAATAATGAATTGTTGTGCAAATGTACATAAGGTAGTCTTTTATATATGTGTGTGTGTGTGTGT
>APFE031544872.1:77633-117239 GCA_000404065.3 Pinus taeda | reverse complement strand
CTTAAGTCTCTTCCTCTTCCTGAAGATTGTCCTCTGCCTCTGCTTTGACTTCTATTTTGAGATTGTCCTCTACCTTGATTATTATTTCCTTGTCCTTGAAAATTGCCTCTTCCTTGGTTGTTTCCTCAACCTTGAAAATTATTCCTTCCTCCTCTGTTAAAATTGTTTCCTCTGCTTTGACTTCGACCTCGACTTTGTACATTATGTGCTGCTTGATTTTGATTCCCTCTGCCTATACCTCGAGAACTGTCTGCTGATGATTTACTAGTGCTGGCTTCTGTGAGAAAAACATCTTCACCAACTTTCTTCTTCTTCCCAAAAGTTTTATCATGTTGAGTCAACATTTCACAGAGTTCATCAAACTTTAGTTTCTCTAATTTCCCAGTTACTTGTAGAGTCTCCAAAAAATGCGTGTAGGAAGAAGGAAGTCCAGCAATTACAATTGTGACCATAAAGCTATCATCAATTGCGAGAAAACCAGCATTAATAATTTCTTTCCTAATATTCTTAAGTCTTGAGATATATTCAAGAACATCACCGCCTTCAGTTAATTTTTGTTGCAACAATTTTAATTGTAGATCAACTTTCTTTGATTCAAGCTGAGTATCAAAGAGGTCTTTAAAAGTTTTCAAAGCAGACCATGCATCTGTAGCATTTTCTATATGGACATGCATTTCATCATTCACAGAAGATTTAATAAGAGCTAAGGCTTTAACATTCTTGACTTCCCATTTTGCTAGTGCAACTGCATCTGTGGGTTTATTCGGCTTAACATCTCCATCACATACCCTGCCATAATTCATTGTAAATGAGAGTGCTTTTGATGAGACGATGCCATGTTTTATAAGATTTTGTGCCTTCAAGTTTGTCAGAATCAAAAAATAAATTAATCAACTTAGACATTGTAGTGTTAAGACTTCACACCACGAATCAAGCTCCAAAAAAAATCAAAATGTGCAACACAACAGCAACACACGACGCAAAAAACGAACTATCGGGGCTTGGCCTTGACCCTCGAATAGTCATCAAAACAGGAGAAAATTGACCGAGATTTGCACTTGGCTCTAGTCAATTTCTCAAATTTTTACAAGGCAACTTTCAAAATTTGACTTTTACAATGGTGCTTTTGCACAATCTGGTAAAAAAAGTTACCCCCCCTCAAAGTAAAATTACTTTGAGTTACAATGCCACACTTATCTCTCCAAAAACAAATTACAAAAAAATATCTCCTTATTACTCCAAAAATTACAAATGACCCTATTCCTCCACAAATATTACAAAATCCTTGTTACTCCAATAATATTACATAAAAATATATACCTTGTATCCCTTCCTATTTCCACAAATTTACAAATTTGATTTAGCTTTCATAAGTTCAGCCTTGCACTTTCTTGATGGACTGGTCCCCTCTGCTGAAATTGACTTCATACACATCTTCCTCTGTACTGAAATCGACTTCAATTGTTTTAAATTCATCAACAACTTTTTTTATTGAACAGAATTTCTCAATCGATGCCACTAAAGGAATTGATTCCAGCAACATATAATTCAATACATCTTCAAAGTTCAGATATTAGTTTACTGTGTCCCTCGGACATCAGTAATTCTTGTAAAAACCAGACTCAGTATTGATTTCTTCAAATCAAATTTCAATAACCCTTTATGCAACGATTTTCATAACATATATAATTCCAAAGTTAAAAACAAGAATTGCGTAAACCTGGTTTGGATTCTTCCTGCAAGCGTTAAACAATTCTTGGAAGACCCCGGCACTGTTTTCAACGGCCATGGATGATGCTAAGAAGAAAGGCAATGATGGTGTTTCTCCATTTGACAGCTTCTCAATCTTTTGCTGATCACTTCAACGGAGTTGAGTTTTCCATGATCTGATAGAGCTGGAATCTCCTCCTCAAATCAACTGCAGCATTACTAAAGCTCTGATACCACAATAATGGCAGAAGTGTCCTCAGACACATAATTTTATTAATCAGAAAAAAACAATTACATAATTGATTTTGCAAGAGTTTACACCCGAACAACCAAACACTCTTGCAATGAGCTATTTATAAGCTCCATGTCCTAACTACCTCTAATTATGGATCACTTATTAAATAACAAGTGTCCATTTACAATAAATGCTATTCAAACCAACTAGCTAACTAATCTCCTAAAATAGAGCCTAAGATACAACACATTTGGAGAGCCATATCTTGTTACAACAATATACTAATTCTAATTGTCTCCATTAAATAATTAAACCTTCTAGAATAATAATTATTAATTTAATTTCTTAAATTAATAATTATTTTATTTCAATTTTATAACCTATGATAATATTTTATTTTTGGATCATCTAATCTTATACTTTTATATATATATATATATATAGATATATATTAAGAGAGATTGATAGATTTGAAGAGATACATAACATTAGTGGCTGCCACACAAATATTAAAGGAAATTCTTCTATAGTAGTGGAGGATTACAAGTTTACATTATTTAGTCATAATCACTTATCTTAACCCATTGATTATGGGTGATTATGGGAAATATGAATTTAGGGAGACTAGTCAAGAAAATGAGGCATTTCAGTTTCGGCTGATGGTTATGTCAACTTTTCATTATCTTGCTTTAACCTTTGAAATAAGTGATACTCTCAATATCAAGATTCTCCAACAAGGTTCTTTTAATAGCAATTTTTCACTTATTTGTCATCAAGCACGTCACTCATTTATAAATTCCTTCAATAGTCCTCCATTAGTAATTGTATATATTATGACATACTCAAAGTTTGGTTGGAGGAATCTTTTCATGCAAGATTTCTTGTAAATAATAATATTGCTATGTTGCACACGATTGAGAGATATATGAATGTAATAAATCTTCTATGTTAAATTTATTATTGTACCAATATCTACTATTGACTTTTGATGTACATATGATTTCAACTTCGGTGTTATATGAATGGCTGCATTGGCATTTTGATTTCACATAACCCATTTTCAGATAGTGTAGTGTAGGATAGGAGTATAGATATTGACTATTGATGTACATATGATTTCAACTTCGGTGTTATATGAATGGCTGCATTGGCATTTTGATTTCACATAACCCATTTTCAGCTAGTGTAGTGTAGGATAGGAGTAGGGTAGATTATATTAGTTTATTTTCTTTGCATAGTCATTTGTTGTACATCTAACTTTTTGGTTTATAATAAGTTTTGTTGCGAAAGAAAGAGTGAAATATTTTAATTGTGCTAAGAATGGAATAGAATTTTCACTTTATTTCATAGCTACTAGAATAGTTTAATAAATTAATTCACTTTTATTTTTCTTCATTTGATCACGAATAATCTAGTTATTATTATTATTATTATTGTTGTTGTTGTTGTTGTTGTTGTTGTTGTTGTTGTTGTTTAGAGAATATATGTAAGTTGAACATATTAGTCTTAATAGAAACGAATTTCATGTTGAAAAGTATTAATCTGCAGTTAAACAAATGAAAGGTAAAAATAAGTTGGTTCGGAGAATGAGTTGAATAGTGAAGCTATATCAGATTTTTATTTTTATTTTTTTTAGTACATCTTGCAAGTATATTGATCATTTATTTCATGCTATACCATGTCTCTTATCACGGTTTTGAGTAAGCTAAGTTTCTTGGAATAATAATTTGCTTGTTTTGATTTAAGTGTGAGAAATTTTTATTTTACTTTTTATATTCAAATTTAATCTTGTTTTTGAATTAACAACTTTGGAAACTTTTTTCTTATTTGATAATTTATTTTTCTATTACATTATATAACTAATTTTAGACTTATAGACATGGTTGGTGGTTTCTTATTCTTGGCTTGCACATATAGAATTTTCAAGTTTTTATTTTTATGGTTTTGTTTTGTTTTTTTCATTTTCTTTGTTTGCATTAACCAATGAGAAGTTTTGATGGGACATTTTAATTCTAGGAAAATGACATTGGTTACATTGAACTATGCTTTAATGCTTGTCAACACTCTAAGCCAAAATCATTACACTTGATTATCTTTACAATGTTCATGACCTTTATATGTGATTTCTACGCTTGTGGTGGAACATTTATGTTTTCAAGGATCCATATATATAAAATAGCACATCAAGTCTTAGGTATTTTATAGGATTTTTATTTTGAGCTCCATCCACCTCACAAATAAATAGTTGATACATTAGATGATTGACAATGGGAAGAACCTTCGGCTAAATTCTAAGAGTGAGTAGCTTACCAAGCAAATTAAATGATTCTTGTATCACCCCACTTCTTAGGCACCCATTGCATACACAATACTAATACACAAATCAAAGGGTGATTAAATTAAAATGGGAAATTGAAAGCACTATACAAGTTTCATAAGTAAGTGTAAACTTGTTGGAGATATGGACGCTCTTTACAATAGGTTTATGTTTGCATGATACTAAGGCACCTTCATTAGAGCTACAAATTGATTTCAATGGAAATAATATCCACCCATGGTAATTATCCACGGTAATCAAGCATGATATTTACCCATTGTATTGAATTATGTAACTCAATAAGGAACCGAGAATCCTATAAATAACGAGCCTCACATTGTAACAGGATAGATTGGTCCTCCATAATGTAGTTGTAAAAGGGTCTTCTTCTCAATTAATAAAGTTATATTTTGTATTTAATGTGGTTTTTTTTTTAAATGTTTCTATGCTTAGTTGCTTGGAAGATGTATATGTTCCTCCCCTCCTCTCTTAACATTCATGGTTCCTAGATCTTAGCCCCAAAGATGCAGATCAGTGGTATTAGAGAGGGTTATGACTCCATGGAAATCAAGGTTTTAAGGGTTTCCAGTGGAAGTTCCTAGAACTTATCATAATCCTTCATTCTACATTTGGAGAATGAACCGAAAATGACTATTTATTTCAATGCTCTTTTTTAGTACTTCCAATTTTATGTTCTTACTAACCGATAAACAAGGGTTTCAACTTAATACCTCCAAATTCACCACCAATATTGATGAGATGATGATAGAAAGCAATCCATAATGGCAACAATTTCTTGATAGTGTTAACATGTTAGATAAATGCATTCAACCTTATCAAAGTTCTTCTTAGGATCATAAACTTTGTGGGATACAAGTGGTGGAGGTTGATGGTAAGCACCTTCAACAACTTGATAAGGTTTTGGAGGGGTCGGTATGTGCCACTGTGGATGGAGAGGACTGGACATGTGGAGCTCCTTAAAGGATATCATGTCACCTTTTAGATCAACCTCTATGACCAGATCGCGTAGCCAAGTACCAATTCATGATCGAAAACAAGGTCGCCCTTGACAAATTCTATCTCCATGTCCAACACAACTAACTCTTTGTGTCCCCTGACGAAATAATCAATAACCAAGATCCTCCTCCTGAAACTTGTGTGTTCGAAGATACCCTAGGAATGGAAATGGAACCCCTGATCTTTTCACAACAAGAATCTGCCAATCTAGGAGAGTTTATGGATGATACCCTGTTTAGTTTCCCATTCAAATAAGAAAAACAGATTAGAAGCCTTTTAGAAGAGGCATTCTAGGATTATTTTTCAATCCCATTCTATGATTTTGGAAATAACTATGCACTAGCTTTTGTTGATGAAATAGTGTCGAATCTGCAAACTCCAATGACAAATCTACCAAAAAAAAATGCAAATGGAAACATAGGTGTAAGTGATGCTGATGGGAGAAATGGTGAGATGATCTCAGGTGCTCCTCCTCATATTCCTTCTTCTTCTTCTTCAATGCCCTTGCCATCATATTCCTTGTTTTATCAGTCTATTGTCCTCGTCGAGGATGATTAGAGAAAGCGAAAGAGAGAGGAAAAGACAAAGGATGATAACAAATACAACCTTTTTTCTTCTTCTGAAAAAACACAAACAATATCACATTATTCTCTGTCAAAATCACATTATATAGGACATGAATATGAGAAACCAAAAACTAGGATGATGAGGGATAGGGAAAGCGCTTAGCTATCTGGATAAAGGAAGAAGAATTACATTTATGAGATGGAAGAGAAGGTAAAACCCGTGAATTATATGATTTTAGAGTTGGATAACAGAATTTCTTTTATGAGTGTTGAAAATTTTAAGTTAAAGTAATAATTATGCACCCTCTATCAACTCCCTAATATGACAAACCAACATTCACTAAAACCCTTTCCTATGCCTTGTGGCCTCCATTTCCTGAATACTCAATGTTGGTTATGGCTGGTGGAAATGGAGGAAGTGTTCCTTTCATACCTATAGCTAGATGGATATCCCACCCACAACAAAAGCCTTCAACACCCTCTAAGGATTGAAATCCCTAAAAAAGTGCTTCTGTTGTAGTTATGAGCAAAAACAAACAAAGAAGAGAATCAAGAAGGTCACTAGTGTTGCCTTTATATTTTCCCTTCTAGCAGGTATAGATCAAATTCTCGATTCAGCATGCTTAACAAGTAGTATAGAATTGATGGGTAATAGCATTATTAGAGGATTTATCCAGAAGTGGATTGTTATTGAAACCCATAAGTGGAGGTGAAGTCTTTACAAGTTGGGACAAAAGAGGGAATTCCACAGAGGTTATAGATATGGATATAGGGACTAGGAGATTACCATATTCTAAAAGGAGACATAAAAAATGGAATGCAACATTTAAAGACCATTATACACATTCAGATAATGTTTGAATGAAGATTAACAACTATAATATCAATAAAACAATAGTAACATGACATTGCATCTTTGTTTGTTCCTAACAATGAAAAAATTGTAAAGATAGATGGTAATATTATAATTCATGCAACCTTGAGAGCATCATATGCTTTACAACCTAGAGGAAACAAAGACGGGCATGTAGACACTATTTCCCTCAAAAATGAATTTGAAAATAATAATTTTGCAGTCATAATAGAAAGGCATCGTGCTATTGTTGTTGTTGTTGTTGCCACTATAGATTCAAACAGAAATGTAAACACTAACACTAAATTTCATGGAGATGCTGCACAAAATATGAATTATAGAGCATTGGTCTCTAACTTTAAGACTAGCTACAAAGACAATATGAAATCAATGGCAATGGATAGATCACTTCAACATGGTTTCAAGAAGAGATTGTGAGAATTGTTTTTAGCTCATGAATGTGTAAGGAAGACTTTCAGTTTGATGCATCTTCAAACTCTATCTCAACAACCACAAATTCAAATCTTGTGACATGTGTTACTTCAAGGATTCTAATGAAGAGTCTAGTAATAATATTCTTCAAGCATCATGCTTCTTGATACATTATTTGTTTGAAATCCAAATAGGGCATGTTGGAGATTTGTATTCTTCCTTTCTATCTATTCATTTAGTAACTATGGGTGCCCATGGTGATAGGGATATCTTTGCTAACTATCTTGAAGTGTACTTCTAGTTGTGACAAAATACCTCTCCTAATGCCAAGGTAATGTCATGGTAGGACTATCAAATCACAACAATGGGAATAAAAAATGTGAAACTTGAGTACTTGGAGGAATCCTTTACAACACTTCATTCGATAGTGAGAATTTGTAAAGGTAAGCCACCAGATAGGCCACCATATTTCTACCATACCTTGGAATACTAGCAAGTGAACTATCTCAGAGTCTATTTTCTAGTCCATATGTTGTCAGCGTCAGAGTTGGCCCATAAGCATTATAGGGTATCTCTATATTGGACCTTCATTCATCATAGTTATGGGCCACCCAAAAACCAACATTTATGGGTCAACCACACAAAACACTTGCCGTAGAAGTCCATTTTCTAGGTCGTACATTGTTAGTATCACAGTTGGCCCACAAGAATGGCAAGGTAACTTTATACTTGGACCTTCGTTCATCATGGTTATGGTTCATCCACACTCCCGCAATTATGCATCAACCACAAAAATGCCTTGTATTAACAACACTTGGTTTGGGGTCATCCAAAAACCCATGGTTATGGTTCAACCACACAAAACTCTTATCTTCATTGGCTCATATTCAAAAAAATATTTTAAGGAGGGAACTTGACACAATGGGGACCATTGCTTCCTAAGGGGGGAGGATTGATTTGAATGGAAAGTGGTATCCACCCATGGTATTCACTAATGGTGTTTATCAATGGTATTCAATGACATAATGAGCCTCACCTTGCAAAATGACAGATTGGTCCTTCATAATGTAGTTGTAAAAAGTTCTTATCAGTTAATAAGGCTATATTTTGTATTTAGTGTGGGTATTTTTATTTTTTTACTTGTTTCTATGGTTAGTTTCTTGGCAGATGTATATTTTCCTCATGGTTTCTAGATCTTATCCCCCAGGATCTGGATCATGGATGCTCACAAATAGAGAAGCAATGCCGGGTAAAAGAAAGATGAGGAACACGCATAGGAAATTGTTATACTCATATATATTGAACGTCCTAGGTTATTCCTAAAGGAAATTATTAGTCGTTTGAAAGCTAAATAATAATTAACCCCATAAATTGGCTTAAACAAATCTCCAATCAAGTACTTGATGTTTATTTCTTGATGGGAATATCTTTCTAATTCAAGGACGCATGGTGATACCCATAACTTAACATATGTTCTTATGGCTATGCAGATTTATCTTTAACATTAAGTCTAAATACGTATTTTGGGTTAGTCGCCAATTTCTGAACTTGCACAACCACCCCAATTATGATATGAGTCCTTCATATCATAATTAGGACCCTTACAATATAATTTTTTATTTGTAGCACTCCCTCCCACCCCCTTAGACTCAATGAGGGGTATTAATTTTAATTAACCCAACCTCCATGGTCTCATTATGAAGATGGGTTTATAAAATTTCTTCCCACCCAAAGTGTGTGGAAATAACTTTGCATAACACCATCGCTTTCATCTCCTCGAGAGATATTTGGCAATATAAATTTTATTTGAATTTGACCTCTGGATTGAAAGTTATGTCCATTTGAAGGTTTGATCATTTAACCTTGCCACACCAGCAAGTATGGCCACATGGCAATATCGAGAGGCCTACATGGTTCTACCACGATGCACAAAGTCTTAGGTGGCCCTGCCATGTCACAGCACCATAGCGCCATTAGGTCCCACACCATTCCTTTAGTATTTACCCCCTTTCAACATCTACAATGTTTCGAGACGTGAACATTTTCTTTATGTAATGGGGAAGTTCTTGTTCCATGGATTCCTTATACCATGACCCACTACGATAGGCAATAGAAAATATCATCAGGGTTTTGGTTTCCATGTTGATGTGCCACTTAGCCACGTTTACCTCCACCTCAATAGCATATGGTATTCCCCAATCCGTGGCACCACAAAACCATTGCCACGTGTCTCCTAGGTGCCTCATCAGCCTAAACTCCATGTCACCTGCTCCTATTGCATCTTTTTCACGTCATGTTGATGTAAGGGTGATGTCATCCTACCAAGTGGCATCCTCTAGTGGTGCCATGTGTCACCTAAAAACCGGCCACTTGGACCTCAAAATGATTGTTTCTTCCTACCACATGTCATGTTAATAACGTACTATGTTGGAAACCTTGCCACATTAGATGTACACATTGTCCATTTCCTACATGGCATTCAACAACTTAGCTTAAGTTAGGGGCTCCGGCGAGTCCCACACCTCCATGCAAAGCTATACTTCCCCATTTAAAGACAAAGAGGGTTTTCTGTCATGCCCTCCATCAACAATGCCAAGGTGCCCACATTTGTAAGAAGTCATTGTCATACCTCAACATTGTGTTGAAAAAATTGGTGGAAAGTGATGGGTATTTTTCCCATGCCACACCTTTCATTAATCATGCCAACTCCCATTGGAACTTCATGGTGACCTCGAGGCCACGCAGCATGAAATTCCACTTCAGGTAATGAGAATTTTCTCATCCCATGCTCTCCATCAAACTGCGGCTTTTGTTAATGAGCATCAAAAGTCTCATCCCGAAGAGACACACCTCCATTCCCTGGGATGTATAAATATCTATTAATGAATGTCAAGGTTTTCTCGTCCTTGCCAAATAATAACTCCTTTACATGTTCACCAAGGTTTGTTCAGCCCCAATGGTGGACTCGTTACTCATCTAAAATTAGGCTTGAATTATCGAGGATTCTGACAACCAAACTGAGCCTTTAGTTCAAACGTTGCTCAAATCATCAAACGATTATATAGATGAAAACCCTATTCGACACATAACACTCAAGAAAATTTATATAACCATAATATGTGCAATATATCCACCAGACAAGCTTATACTTAAGTAGTACAATGAGCTCAACCATAGATGAGACATCACTATGCATTAGATACAACAACATCCCATTAATCAAACTGAATTGATTCACACAGGCACCATCAGATCCACTAATATAAGATGTCACACACAACATCAACCCTAGGATTTCACCATTCCATAAATAAAAGATATTTGTAATAATCATGACATAAAAAACAATAGAAATCACACATAATGACAATCAACTAAACTCAAAAAGTACTCACATATTCTATGTAAATTAACTCCGCACTCAGGAAAGTGTCAGAAATCATAGGGATTTGCAAATCCATTTCATCCATAAGAACAATCATATATACATCGCATTAAAGGAAACCAAGAATAAAACATTCCTCCATAACAATGTTGATACAACCATTGTTATGACCCATAACAACATCATTTATAAACTAAGCGCAATGAGTATACATAAATAATGCAAGTAAAAAAATTATCTTATTATTCTTGAGTGACTGACAACTGAAGGAGGGACTTCAACCCTCCACCCAATCATAGGAAACCTACATTGCGGTCTTTCTTGCAACTAACTACCCCTAAGTCAGATTCAACAGTTGAGGAGTTAATTTCTCAAGATTATTATCACCAATAACAAGTCAATAAATGGTAAGAAGAAGAGTCCACTTCACAAGTGGTTTATTAATTGCCTCCAATAGCAACATGACAATGACTCTTTGTCTAGTATAAATCAACCACAGGAATTTATCCAAGGCTCAATGAGTTACAACTTAGTTCCATGAGAATAATAAAATATCTAGGAGGTTTATCAACTAGCTTCTCTAAGTTATTTCTACAAGAGTCAAGACTCCACTATAAATGTTGTTTATCAGCTTACTGAGCAATTACATAAGTGGTTTATTAACCCTAAGTCTAACATCTAGTGGTTTATTAGTCCTTTTAGCTAGTACCTAGGTGCCTCAGCCTCTCAAGTGGTTTATCAACCCTAGCTAACATCCAATGGTTTATTATAACCAAGGCTAGCATTGAGTGTTGCAACTCCACTGAAATCTCACTGGTCAATCGAATTGCAGGCATGCACACCGACCTTAGCAAACATAGGGAATACTATCCCAAGAATAGAGAAGAGGATAAGAAATATATTTCCTCCCTGGCAGATTCATGACCACCGCTAGTTTTGTGCCTTGAATTTTTTTCTCTTCACCTCTGTGTTCATTGGTCATCCTTTTCTCAGCTTTCTCTCTCTCTCTCTCTCTCTCTCTCTCTCTCTCTCTCTCTCTCTCTCTCTCTCGCTTGATACCACTACACATACTATCTATGCTCCCCCATATCTCTCTCCACCTTGTCTTTCATTGAGATTTTCTTCTCGTACTCTTCCATGCATGTTAACCATGCCTACACTTTCCACAATAATCAATACTACATGGATTTTCCTTCACTCAAGAATCTCGTTACCGAATTCCATGCTTGCACCAACAATTCCCTCTATCCCCCAGGGAGATAGCTGGTTAAATAAATAAAGTGGTTCGGGTTTACAAGCAACTACTCCTCCTCATACCTATGAATCCATGTCAACCATTCAATTTTTTACATTTCCAAATTATTTACATGAATTAAAATTCATTGAAATATTTACAAGAGGGACAAAAAAAAGGGATATCATTGATCACCACCCCTTAGAGGAACACCATCCTCAATGTTCTATACCCAGACACAAAATTTACATTGAGATTTATATACACAACTTCATTTTAAGTTTACATTTACATTTTCTTACCCATTAAACAAAAATGGGTATGAGACCCTCATTTGATCAGCGATTTCACAAGTGGCTTCATCTAGTCCAAAGTGCTCCCCCTACACCTTGACTTGCTTGGTTACTCTATTTGAGAGCACCATCTGCCTCCGATCCAAATTACATAGTGGCTCTGTTTGGAATTATCCCTCAAATTCCACCTTTATTACAAACTAATAAAAAGCATGATTAACATCATGTACATACTTTTTCAAGCAAAGAAATATGGAAAACATAATGTGCTTTCATTGTGGGTGGTGTTGTGGCCACAACTAACACTCTATTAAAGCATGCTCTGTTAAGCAAGTTCTTGATGGGTCCCCTAGAAGTTTGATTTTTCATTTGTCAGAATGATCTATTTTATCACAAGGATGTTAACTCTTTGCCGAGTCAGATTTTCCATGCCTATTGGCTAAGCCATTGAATAAACCTCCACTGCAATCGTTCATTCCTGACATAGCCTAGCCCTTTGTTCACTTCCTTCATCGAGACCTTTTAATCTTCACAAACATGCATGATACATTTATGCATACGCAAACAATCACCCCCACCCTTATCATAATCGTCGGTGCGCTTAACTCATGAAATCTTCCGTCACATCCTTTTTTTTCATCATAATTCCTCATATCTGAAATACTCCACAAGACAGGCGTAAACCTTTTTGGGCCCATCGCAAATAACACAAGGCATTCATGGCTTCCGGACCCAACGGGTTTTATTAACTTCAATGTATACATTCCGGGTCTGAAAGCCCGTCGCATATCACAATCAGCCCAAGTCCAAGGTTTATGTATATATGGTGCACCCCTGGCCTTCGAACTTGTTGGCACTATGAACCGCATTGTATACAATGTCGGGTTCGGTCGTGTATCGGTGGAGCCCGAGCCTTGTACATAACATGCGCAGTGATATGGCGGACCTGTCGAGCTATCAAATACGATATATATATTTTTTCGGGTCTGAAAGCCCGTCACATATCGCGATTGGCGGAGCCCCAGGCTTGTACATATTGCGATATGCGATAGGCTGGATCCAACGACATTTATAAACTTCAACATATAACTTTTGAGGTTCGGTTGGAGCGATCAGGGCAGGATTTCCTGTGTTTTTATATGTTCCAAATTATTTGAAATTACTAAGGGATCGGGTCTTAGTGCAAAAGGCGAGCCTGTGGAGTCCCAATAGTGTAATTGCACATTGGGGCGGTGGAAGGCATAGGTCCTGTGACCACAGAGGGGCTGATACCCGATAGCGATTAAAGGAAGCCCTCGAAAACCATGCCCAACCTATGGATTGAGCGGGAGATTATGTGTTTCCTGTGTTTTATGTGTTCATCCTTTTCGTGCTTACTCCCCCAGTTTATAAAAGTTAATAAAGGTAGTGTTATGTTACGAGTGAATATTTTTGTTATACTATTCGCAATCATGAAGCTAATGATATCTATCCTTGCAAGTGAGAAGTAAAGGACATAACAGTGGATTCGAAAGGCCATATATACAAAAGCATTGTATGTGAAGGTCCAGTCTCAAGCATTCTAGGTTTGGATCCCACGTGTGGCCTTTACATTCTAAAAGCAAGGCTGTCCCAATCTTCATTATGGGAGCGTGACATACAATCACCCTTGTTACCAACATTTGTTCACTTCCTCAGGAAATGAATTGATCTGACCATTATGCTTTCTACGTGTCAGCGGTCACGTGGATGATCCTGTCTCTATGTACTTGATTTGCATATCAGATACTGTGGGAAGATGAAGAGGCAGGGTAGACCTAGAGTCAAGGGCGTGTGCATAAGTATAATTTACCTCTGAAGAGGAGAAGGGGCTTTTTGGCTTGGAGAAGAATAGTTTTGATTTATTGTGAATAAAGGGGACTATTTGGTTCAAGGAGGAGCCATAGTTTCAGATTCATTGTATTGTTTTGGATCAGAGTGTTATTACTGGCATGAATGTAAATGTGATTTGTATTTATGCATATTGATGACTTACAATTCACTATTAGTCTTGTTAAATTGAATGTGATTCAGTTTCATGGTTAACTTGTGAATGGTCTCTGGTTTGAAACTAAGTTAAACATCAGTTGCAAGTTTTAATTTCATAAAAGAATGTGGATTCCTATATGAGTGATTGGATTGTAATTTAGCTTTAATACAGTCTTGTCCAGCTCTGAATTCAGTGATTGATTCATTTGGACTTGAATCTATACATGATTTTTAATCTTCTTTATCATGCTCCTGCCGAACATATATATGATGTTTAAACCTCTGTATTATGCTTCTGCAGGATAGATTAGGATAGCTAAGACTAGATTAGAGTACTGAAGTAGTGTAGATAGGATTTTATACATAGAGGTTAGCTATTTTATCTTTGTTGATTTAACTAAATTCTTCCTCCTGGAAGCAATCTTTTGACATGTTCAAATAGTTTATGGGATCCCTTAAAACTCGTCGGAGCTAGCCATTCCAAACGAAAGCAAGTCTAATTGGGGCTTGCGATCGGGTTAGTTCCCCTTGTTGGCATTATGCACATTTGCCATGTTAATAGGTGGCAAGACCAATCTATAAACCATTGGTCCCACTCTTTTGATAATTTAAAATGGCCCAAAAAATATGGGTGCTAGCTTTGCATAAGACCCAATTTTCAGTGAATTTTTCCTTGGCCTAATGCAGAGGTAAACATGATCCTCGACTTGAAACTGCTTTTGCATTCTTTGTTGATCTGCATAGCTCTTTTTCTTGTCTTGAGTTGTTCTTAAAACTTTCTTTGATAGCAACTACTTCTTGTTGCATTTACTTCAGTATATAAGGCCCAAGAAGTACACTATTCACTGGATCATTCTAGTTGATGGGTGGATACATTTCTGGCCATACAGAGCCTTAAAGGGGCTCAATTTTGATGATTCTTGGTAACCATTGTTGTAGGAAAAACATACCAAAGGAAGTAACTGTTGGGGCCTTCGTTTTGATTTTGAAGGAGTTTGTAATATTTTGAAGATAAAAAGAAGAGGAGTATAGGTGGGGGCAACAACAGTTAGTTTGTGGAAAAGACAGTTGGGGCAGAAGATAGGAACATGCAGTTTTGGGATGGTTGTGGCAAGGTGTCAGCAAAAAGCAAGGGTAGTTGAGTAGACAAGGTGGACGAGAGAAAGCCAAGGAAAGAAACAATCGAGCAAGAACTGGTAGTGTAAGTGGAAGAAGGAATACAAAAGGAGAAAGCTGCAAGGAGAAAGGGATTGGTTGAGGCTTGATTGGTTGGTTGTAGTGTTCTAGTCACGGACGAGCAATGAGGAGGATGCAATCGCTCAGATCATCTGAGCTGAAGACTGGAGCAGTAGTTGAGAAGCGAGCTAGGTCTATTGCAGGAAGTCAGGTCATGTAATTGGGTATTTCATATAGTTATTTGTGGCTGAGGCCAATGTATCATGTACTTCTATCTTGTTGAATTAAGATGAATGAGGAACTAGACTGGTTTCTTGGTATGATGTGTGTATTTTCTTATGTTATATGGACCTACTAAAATTTTGAATGCACTTCAAGTCTATGCACATGGTAGATTCATTGTAATGATTAATATAATGTTAGCCTGAGTATATGCATAAATCCACTTACAGACTAATGGTTGATATATCCCTGACCCTGTGCTGAACCCTTCTTCCTTTCGGTCACGGCATGCCTCGAGTGAGACTCTTTATCCATTGGGTAAGGTGAAAATGTCGGCGTTGTCCTAGACTACAACGAACCATTGTTGGCCCTCTGCGCTTGAATCTAGGGTCTTTCCTTGATGTCCCTTTTGTGCCAACAAATGGTTCCGTTGACGGGACCTGAAGTTACAGGAACTGGTTCGGAATATGGTGTTAAGGATATTCAAGAAAGAGATTAGAGATTGGTGGAACAAAAGAGTATATCAGTTTATAGCAGAACAAACTATTCAAAGGGGTCAACCGATTTCTAAAGTGAGTAGAGAGACATTTTATGCTGAGGTTGCGAGTGACCAATACGAGATCTTCTGGTGCAAGTTTCTAGAAGACTTGTATAATTGGTTAAGAAGTCTAAAAGTGCAGAGTCAATCAGAGGGAATGACGTCAGCTCGTCATGACTGGACTCCTTAAGACCTTATATCGCTTCGACAATTGGACATTAATCTGACAAGGGCAGTTGGCTTTTGGGTACATATGACAGTGGAGGGGTACATAGTTGAGTTTTCTGCAGAGAATTATCAATCCTTTTCAAGGGAGGAAGTAGTGTTCGATTCAGGATTAAGAAGAAGGCTGGTGAGGGAAGTGATGTTGTGGATTAAGATGTTCATGGTAGAAGAAGGGTTGCTACCCTCACCTACAACAACGATGGTAGCGTAAAGCCCCAGTACTAGGGGAAGGACCTAAGGGGAGGATGTTACCGTTTGGGAATAGAGATGTTGCTGAAGGAATGGATATAGAAGGATTGCGGAAAGTCAGAGAGGTTAGGGCACAGAGGAGAGTGATGTTAACTTACAAGTGGTAGGCGAGAGTGGTTCAGACTATGAAGAAGAGAAAAATGGGACCCCACCAAGTAGGAATGGTGCCGGGGAGCTTAGAAGAGGGAGAGAGAGTAAAAGAAGATGTAGAACAAGATAAGAATGGCGATCGGAAAGGCATAAGCCAAAATAATAAAGAGGATCCTTCCTTACAGGTTGTGGGAAGGATAGAAAAGGGACAGATGTCAAGCAGTCGTGAAGAGGAAAGGGCAGAGGAAATGGGTCATGTCATGAGAAGGTTATTTTCCGAAGGTGAAACATCTGTAAGAGGTCATCAGAAATATCCCCAAGGTATAAGTAGTATCCCTCTTGACCTTCCATGGTGCCGTACAATAATTTGGGAAAATTTGTTGCTAAATTAGCTAAAGCGATATGAGTACACAATGTACATGAGAAATATAAGGCCAGTTTCAATACAATAAACAACAGGGGAATTAGTGGTATTAGTAATCTAGGACTATAAGGATCTCAGCAGCCCAGAACCAAAGGATTTGTGTTGTTGGCGCATACTCGAATAAACATGGTGGGATCTTTCACCAGATACCCAAAGTTTGCGGGTAGAGGAAAAGAAGACATAGAACAACACTGGTATCTCTACGAAGTTATATGGAGAGAATGTCAGACACCAAACAATGTTAAATCAGTGGAATTCTAGACCACATTGAGCGAGAGAGCTTTGCGTTGGTTTATAAAATGGGCAGGACAGAACCAGAATCCCACGGTAGATGAAATCAAGAGAGGGTTCGTGCAAGAATTCAAAGTACCTTAGACTGACTAGAAGGGGTTATCAAAGCTATGGGAAATCAAGCAAAAGGAAGGCGACACTGCTTGGGAACTATTGAAAATATTTAAGGATGTTATTGCTAATTTGAGTTACACCCTAGATCCTAATCACCAAAGGCACTGGTTCATCAAGGCACTCTTACCCCTTACAAGAATGTCGTTGATGCAATAGAAGATTGAGACTCTCCAAGATGCTTTAGAACAAGCATCAAGTATAGAGGCCATGACTAGATACCCGCATAAATATCGAGGGGGGGGGGGGTAATTGCAAGATCCGTCAATTATGGGCCTCCAAAATCAGATTGCCAACTTAACCGAGAAACTGAAGGATCTACAACCAGTTCGGCTAGCTAGACCCAATGTGTGGTACACACAATACATTGTGGAGGGACAAGTTGTGACAGAATGTCCAAGATTGTGGGGAATTAACCATTCGGGGGGGTTTGTAGGACCATCAGGAACCCTGCCAATAGGAGGAGTTGTGGCAATAGGGGCACAAGGAGCTTTCCCCGAGTTGAATAATCAAGAATACTATGAAATTTGTAGGATGTATGGACATGTATCGCGGATGTGCCCAGTATTACAAAAGTACTCCAATGTCCCTAATAACAACTATTGTGAGTTTTGTGCATCTACAATGCATCACACTGACCAGTGTAGGGCATTGGATGCTTTAGCAGAATGACTGGACATGTCGACATTCAAAATCAATGAGTCCAACAGGGGAGGATGAGGACAAAATGGGAGAGGAGGAAGAGGTCTCGTAAGGTGCTATAACTGTGACCAAGAGAGGCATGTTGGCAAGGAATGTCTGCTCCCTAGGAGACCATGGTTTTCGCAATGCAGAATCAAGATCCTGAAGTGTGCCACATCTGGTTTCTTACCTGAAAATGCTTCATTTGGTGTACTCTTCAGGAGAATTCGATGGGGGCTTATGTTCTACAAATAAAAAGTTGTGTTGCATGTTTCATCCCACAAGTGCAACGGTAGGCCCCAATCATGTAACATCGCCTATGTCACTCCCACAATAGTTTTATTCTTCCTTCCAACCACCCCATTCTGTTGTGGTTTATGAGGTGTTATTAAATCCCGTCGAATGCCTTCTGTTGCATAGAATTTCTTGAATTCATTCGACACATATTATCCACAATTATCACTTCTGAGAGCATTAACATTCCTGTCAATATATTTCTCAAAAAGTGCTTTAAACTCACAAAATTTAGTGGATGTCTAATCTTTCTTCTACATGAAGAAAATCCAGCACTTATGAGAAAAATCATCAACAAATATCACATAATACTTGTGCTTGGTTGTGGACGTTGTCGAGAACAATCCACACACATCTGAGTGAACTTGATCAAGGATCGCTTGCACTCGACTATATTTATCATGAAAGGAAGCTTAGGTGTACTTCCCCAATGTACACCCTTTGCATGTGTCTCTTTTCTCTAGTGTACCCTTGGGAAGTCCTGTAGAAATTTGTTGCATGATCTTCAAAGCTTAGTGGTGCAAGTGATCTAATATTCTATGCCACAACTCAGCGATGTCTCGACTTTGCACCTTCTTTTCTTGACTTCTCAAAGAAGCACAATCTTCTACATCCAATTTGTAGAGGTTCTTCACCCGAACCCTGATCCGCTTCACCTGTCCTGAGGCTATGTGACGAAGGAAAGCCTTTCCCTTGCTAAATATGACATCATAGCCACAATCCTCCAACATGGCAACTGAAACCAAATTCTTCTTCAAACTCAGAACATACATGACATCTTTTAATGTGAGAGGAGAACCAGACTCCCTCTAAAAGGTAACATTACCGATGTTGTTCGCTCTACACCTCCCATCATCTCCCATCTCGATGTGCATTTGGAGGTCCTTCTCCTCCAAGTCACTGAAAATTTTTATTGCTGGTCATATGGAAAGAGGCTCCACTATCTCGCTATAACACACTACCCATCATTGATGTTGTCATGCAAGAAATGAGGGTGAAATCCAGTTCAAATTATGAAGCAAGAGCTTCACCTGTCGCTCCTCTTGAGGGCTTCTTACCAACCTTCTTGTGCGAACACTTTGTGGCATAGTGTCCCAACTCGTGACAATGAAAGAATTTAATCTTCGACATGCCCTTCTTCTTGCCACCCTGACTGGAATTTGATTTGGAATGGGATGACTTCCCCTTCCCTTTCTTCACCTTTCTAGCTAAGGCACAATTCTCCTCATCATCATGCTTGGATGAGGATCCATCTCTGGTGTTCCATCGCATCTCTTCTTGTATCAAGTCAGACCACAATTGCTCCCACTCTAGTAGCTTCTCCCTCCCATTAACTGAGTCTTGGTAGTTTTTTCACCTCTTAGGAAGTCCTAGAAGTGTTAGGCTCACCAGATCATCTTTAGAAAATGTAACACCGACACTTCCAAGCTCATCCCGACATTGGGTGAACTTGGTCAAGTACTTTAGTATTTTATCGCCCTTCTTCATCTTGATCTAAGTTCTGAGCTTGTCCTTCAGTGCTAGCTTCCTATGATCACTACTATTTTGAAAAAGGTCTGTCAATGCCTTCAACATTGCAAATGGAGTTTCCTTACCATGGAGGTTCGAGACAATATGATCTCGAACTACTTCTAGGATAATCCTTCTCACCTTTGCCACACACTTTCTCCACTCTGCCAGATCTTGAGCATCAGTTGTTGGAGGCTTAGGAATATCATTGTCTATGAATTCCTTAAGCCTGTTGTTTTCCAACACTGCCCCCATCATGTCCTTCCAAGCAATATAGTTCGAACTTCCCTCAAGGTCATATTAGATCTTATGTCCGTAGAACGACATCCTGCTGGCTCTAAAGTATGACGCTGCAAATTCGATTTCTCCTGCAAAAGACAAACTCATATTCTCCTATTCTATAGTGATTTCAGCTTCGATACCATGTAGAAATTCCTTGTAGATTCAAAGTGCAGATTGTAATATGCTAAATCAATTTAATTGAATCTACTCTACTCATCAATGGAAATAATAATTGATAGATGAAATCACGAAGCAGAAAAATGAAGAATTCAATCACACGTAACACAATAATTTTCAGGGGAAAGCCACAACTAAAATCCCCTGCTATTTGTATATTACATTAATCAGAAAATTTGAGAAGATTACAATGTTTTGATCAAGCCCGAGCAAACTCTACACTATCATAGTCTATCTCACTACTTCACAAACAAGCTTCAGCGAATACTTCGCCGAATATGTTGCCTACCAGGCTCCTATTTCCTTGTGCGGTTTCCTAGGGAATCCTATATTTAATTGAGATATTCCTCATCCATAACTATGAAATCCATCATAGGACTTCCTATGATTGCATGCACCGTTAGTTTAATTTAGATGATTTTACAATTGATAATACGTTGTCCCTCAACTCTAATCTCAACTAGGTCTTTCTCTGATCTGACATGCATGAGTTAGCTATGAGTGAATCTTGAGTTTACTGGTTGAGCAGTGTTGGTTACACCCCACTACTACAGGTCACACCACACTATTAGATCTCCCACTAATTCCTCCATCAGTGGGAACTAATTTAACTGAATTTAACTCAGTTAAATTGAATTAAATAATTACAACTCAAAAGAACTCAACCCAGGCCCCTAAAATTTAGGAACCACTCTACATGACTCTAGATAGACTCCTAAATCGAATTCACTGAGCCAACTAAGTCAAATTAACTTAGTTAACTATTACAATTTGCTATGAGAATTCATAATTTAATTCAAGGACAAAATTGAATTAAGATTTTCTTGTTGCATTTTTCAACACCCTAGTCCAAGAATGTAGAAATTTGGGCAGGGTCTGTTGAGGTGTGTTTGTTTCATGGATCATTACCCTTGCTATAGGGGACCACAATATTTAGTAGCAGGAGGATCAATGTCAGTCAAATACTGAGGAGTGTAGAGGAGTGTAGAGGAGTGTTGACAACAGAGCAAGGGGCTCAGTAACAGAGTCAACAACAACACAATTTTCCTAGTAGACAGTTGCAAACACAAGAATTAGTTTGTATTTTTGAATGCTTCTCAATTGCAGATGTTGCAGTAGTAGCAACAACAAAGAGAAGTGTTGCATGTTGTACATTACAAACGTGCTAGAGCAGGGTAGATGTGAATCCATTTCTTGCTGAGAGGGAGTGTTGAAAATGTAGCAAGAAATTCCTAATTTAATTTTCCCTTGATTAAATTAAGAGAAATTTCAATTTCAATTTCAGCAGAATACTTAGAGGTAGTTCACTGAGGTGACATGGCTCTTGTCACTCAGTTACATTATAAAATTCGAGTTGGTGACACTTGAGTTGAGTTCTACATGATTGATTGCTAATTTTTAGCAATCTTTTTCAATTAATTTGAGTTATTGCATGTGTAACTAGTTCTCACTGTCAGTAGAACTAGTGGAGGTCTAGTTAAGGGTGTGTAAAGTTTTTCACACTGAGTGATCATCCAGTTAATTGATCAATCAACCCAAAATAATTGTTGCATGCAGAGAATTTGAGTTAACCAATTGAGATTGGAGTTCAAGGGAAGTGTACTACTAGTTGTAAACTATTCCAAGTTGTATAGGTTATGCATGCAACCAGAGAAGGACCTATAGGAATTGTGTAATCCAAATTGAGGATTTTCCTAAATAATAAGGGGTTAATTCCTTGAGGAACAACGCAAGGAAATAGGAGGTTGGAGGCTTGAAATTTTGGCTAAGTATTGGCCAAGGCCGGTTAATCAACCAGAGGATAAAAGATACAGGTGCAAATTGAGCTCAAGGTTGAGCATAGTATATTGTATTCATCCAGATTCTTTGATTAATGCAATATGGATAGTAAAGGGTTTTGAGTAGTTGCTTTCCCCTAGATAAACCTCTGTGTATGTGTGTTGAATCTTGGTGCACGTTAATGATTTGTGATCTCGATCCTGAATTTACTTTTAGAGATTAGTAGAGTAGCTTCTAGTGTTGTGATTTAGAAAATTTCATGAGCAGTGTAGAATCTACACATTAATTTCTACAAATATTTATCTCACGCATTATGACATACTTTTTTGTCACTCATGAAGTTGCATTTTTAAACAACTTGGATCATGTCAACATTATTGTATCAGTTTGGATGAGAACTTTGTAGTTAAGCATGCTCAAGCCAGAGTAGTATTGGGATGGGTGATTTGTTGTGAAATTTTTAGTTCTTATTATTTTGTCACTATCCTAGGTCTCCTTCCTCCAACAATCTGGATCAGGTCCTAAGATATTTTGGATTGGATCAGATGAGCTATGTGTCTTCCCTTGCATTGTGTCCTTGAAAGAGTCTGATTCGTTGGACATTTTGGATCGAACGATTTCCTTGTATGATGTTTATCCACTGGTGTTTTTGAAACCTTGTGCTCCACCTTGCATCCGTAGATTTAAGATAATGGTGGAATCCCACACAATGACATATTTCTTCATTGTAATAGAATCTTGTAGTAATACCCCTCATATAACGAACTTTGAGCAACTATTGCAAGGATATTTTGAATGCTTTGTTTAAGATCTTTGACCAAATATGAGACCCTGGTCCAGAGAATGATGGTTTTCCCCTTGAGATTCTTCAAGAAAGTCTAAAATGGTCCTCCTTCCATCTTCACCATCCTTGTGGTCAGATTTGTGGGAAGGAACTAGTGGATTCTCTTGTTATGGTAAAATTTTTCTATTAGATCCATTTGGATCTAGGGTCTAAGGGGTCGAGATCCTTCAATCTAAGGGAAGGAAGGTCGTGGTAAGCTCCATCGAATACTTGAAAGCCCACCATGAGTACAACACACCCCAAACAAAATATCTTCTTGCCACGAGACTTGCCTTACCCTAGCAGCTATCAGGGCTTGCGGAAGATTCCAGAATAGTATGAAATTAGAAAATCCCCATGCTGGAGAATGTGAGGAGATGAACAACCAATTGGAAAGATTGAGCCAATTGCACAAAAATGGATGTGCAGTGTCGCCATCCTCCGAACATGCTTGGGAATATTGTTTAGATGCTTATGAATTATGAATGAAAGCATGACATATTCGATCTATAGCATAGATCAGTCTTGTTCGAGTCCTACAACAAGGAGGAAGGCAAAACAGGAGTCACCTCCCCTCCACTTCCTCTGTTGTTTCTTGGTTTCCCTCTCTCAAGCGATTCATAGTCACTAGTTTCAATACCCACCAATATGCGCATCTTGATTAGAGAGAGAGGAGAATATTTCTAAATTTGCCCTTGTTGACACTAAAAGGATCAGTCTTCCATTTTTCGGTAGCGTTGGCGGTGGCAAAAGTCCCGTAGCATGACAAAACCCTAAATCTCATCTTCGCCTCCATCATGAACAATGTCAATCATCTGATTTCCCTTAACCAACAAAATTCAAGTGTTGTAAATACTGAATCTTTCAATTATCATAATTAATAAGTGTTGGAATATTCTAATTACTTCCCTTAATTATAGACAAGATAAGATAAGATAATTATATTTATGTCCAACTAATGACCACAAAGTAGGTCAAAGGGACTCTTTAGTACAATGATGTCCATACAATGTGGGAGAACCAAATGGTCTTCTATACAAAAATATAATGCATGAATATAAAAGGTAAAATGTAGGAACATAAAAGATACAATGTATGGAATGTCGTGACAGAGAAGATCTAGGATCTAATGGGTACGAGGATTAGACCCATCTCTCCTAACATCCGACGCTGATTGAAGAACACTGAAGAAAACTCAACAAAGTTTGTTGGCTCGATGAAGTGCCAGTGGGAGGTGCAAACTGTCCACTAAATCATCGTCTGAGGGATTTCATGCACTGTTGCGGTCTGGAGGACCTAGTCCATCTCCCAAGGATGGATCTGAGACAGATTTGCTACTAAGATCTCGTGTGGTGGGGTGGGTCCCATGAATCCTCATTGATCTAGAATCTAGATATGAAACGGTATCAATCGGTCTCTTGGTGCCCCTGTCTGAAGGTAGTACCCTGAAAAATGTCGTGATCCTCTGTGTGGGGTCTGGTCTGATGGAAGGCTGAAGAATATGCGCTTGGAACCTGAGATCCTCCTGCATATATAGGGCCAAACATCTCTGATCAGGATACCTAAAAAAGTTTGTGCGGGTCTGAGAGTCTTTGAACAAGAAATGGAACCTTCCTCTAATCTCGTAGTAGATAAGACATCCAAAAATGAAGTGCACCTCGGTCTCTACTTCATGTAAATGACATGCCTTGTAGATTCTGTCTAGTCTATCAATCTGGTGGTCCAACTCTACCTGAAGTCTATGAGAACCTACTCTGAACCGGCTTAGAGGAATGTGAAGTGCATGCATCCTGTGGTGAAATGTATACTCAAGTCAAACAATGAGCTCGTCTCTCAACTCCAAGAAGTGCTTAGTGTAGAAGGCCATCTTTGGGCGCAACCCTCCTGGAGGATTGACCCAAGTGACCTGGATGAATTGCCTATAGATGTCCTCCTTGATGATCTTGTTCAACTCCTGTCTAGTAGGTAGAAGGTGACAAGGAGCATCCAACGAATATCAGAAAGGAGGGAGACAATCCAACTGAATGCTCACTGACTCTAAGAGATCCGAAACTCCTGTAAACCAACATCTAGCCTGGCCCGAGGAAGTAGAATAGGTAATAGTCTCAGAAGACAAATATGCCAAGTAAGGGTATCAGCCCCTACTCTTTATCGAGTCTGCAAATCCTCGGACACAATGCAAGAATGAGACCAAACTAAAGACTGTCTCAAGCTGAAAGGGTTGAGCTCCAAACTCTGCAAGGATGATGTGTTGAGGAACTGTCTGTTTGCATCTAATGATGTGGCGGAGAAGAAGACTCTGGACTCTCTCAATTGAAGCCCAATCCGACTCAAGTAAAGACGGTCCCCAAATCTCTGAGCCATATAGAACAGTGGGATGGATCAAGGTGTCCATGAGGCTCATCTTGGACGAGATGTCCTGGAAGTGATGTCGAAAGCAATGTCTCTCGAGAAGGGCTAAGGATCCATATCCTTTGTTGATCCGAGGCTGAAGCGTTGGTCGCAAACTGAAGCGGGGACCTAAGAATTGCACCCCCAAGTACGTATACATGCTCGTGATCTCGACCTCCTCCCCTCTGAATAGGAAGTGAAGGTCCAAAGTTTTCTTCAACCCATTGAAGATCATAACCTTGTTTATACCCAAGTTGACCATTAACTGTCAAAGATCACAACAAAGAGCTAAGGCATCCAACTGCTTCTGTAATCCTTCTGGAGACGAGGAGAGGAGGACCATGTCGTCAGCAAAGAGTAGAATATATATCAAAACCTGGTGAAGATGGTAGCCATCAGTGTCATGGATGTGCTTGTGTAGAAAAGCCTCCAACTCATCAATATAGATCCAAAACAGAGTAGGGGACAATGGACAACCTTGTTTAACCCCAATAGTGCCTCAAATGAAATAAGACATCCCATGAGCCATGCGAAGACAACCAAGGATAGACTCATATAGGCGCGTACTAATTGTCAATAGGGTCGTCGAGATGCCAATGTCTCTGAGTCTCTGGTGTAAGGCTTCCCTCGAAATAGAGTCAAAAGATTTATGAAAATCTACGAAACAACAATAGACTTTCAAAGAGCGGTGTCATGCCTCCTCAATCATATTGCGAAGGGTGAAGATGTGGTCAATGGTCTGATGAGCTGGTTGAAAACTTCCCTGTCCCCTAGCTCTGAGTTTTCTGTTCTCAAGGTCACTGGAGAGCTTCCTATGTAGAACAATAGCATACAACGTCGAGAACATGTGGCCCACCATGATTGTTCTTTAGTTATTGGGATTTGAGCTGGAGCTTGATTTGTGGATCAAATCGATGATGTGGTGTGACTATGCCGGTGGAAAACTTTCACGGACTACATGGTTGAAGAGAACAACCAAGTAGCTAACCAAAGCACGGAAACCATGTTTAAAGAACTCTGCTTGGTAGCCTTCCTCATCAGCTGCTTTGCTGTTGTTCATCACCCAAATGGCCTCTCTAATATCTTTGTCTGAGAATAGGTAACAAGAAGGGGGTGGGGAGGTAACATGAGTTTGGCCCTGCCCCAGAATATCATAAAGGTTGGAAGTGTGAGAGAACATGGATGTAGGGTCAAGGTCAGGTGGAAGGGGGGAGCATCGGGGAAGGATGGTATGCCATAATTGTTTAGGGGAGTGGGCAAGGAGAGCATAAAGTTCCCATCTTCTATGAGAGACAAGAGTCATTTCTTGCCACGAAGGAGATGATGATAAGAAGCTTTGAGGTCAGGGTAGAAGGGTTGAGAGTGTGTGAAAGTATATCGAAGTTCTCAATGTAGAGTCTTGCGTTCGTCATCGTAGCATTTGTTCATGGGGCAAGATCCAACTTTTCGGGAGATGGAAGTGGAATGAGTGGAGTGAGGGAAGGATTTGAGTGCTGCTTCCCAAATGGCACATGAAAAACGGGTGTATTTAGTGGAAGCAGAATCAAGCAAGGAGAATTGGGTCTCTGATGGGAGCATCTTGCGTAGGGTAGAGGAGAAGATGTCAAGGTTGCCTTCGTCAAATTAAAAGGTGGTTCAGGGTGGGCCTCGAGGGGAAGGATGGGTTGGAAATGCAGGGTCAAACCGAAGAGAAAGGAAAGAAGTGCATGATCAACCAAGGGGGTGGGGGAGACCGAGAGATTGCGAATAAAAGGAAGCAAGTTCTAGCTAGCAAAGACATAATCAACTACACTCGCACCCCTGCAGGAGTCTAGGAAACAAGGGAGACCATTTAGCATTAACATACCCTGTGATTCCCCAACTACAATAGATGTTTAGAAGGTTCTAGAATTGTCTTAATTATATGTAGATTATATCTACATTTTTCTATTGTAGAAAGCTCTAAAAGAGCTTAGTTGTTTAGAGTGTCCAAAAAGATATCACTCTAAATCTTATTTAGAAAACTTCTATAGAAAAGTTGTGTATTTTATTTGTAAGCAATGCAAGTCAATGAAGTTGGGTATCAAACTTATGAGGGCTCGGTCATGTGATTTGTGTGATAGCGTATGTATTTCTTTGAAGATATATGTGATTTGTGTGATTGTGTATGTATTTCTTTGAAGATATATAGCTGTAGCTGTAGAGTATTTGTTTTCCCTTTCATCCGGTGTAGAAGATTTCATTTGTGCATATACAAATTGTGGTATATATTGAATCCAATAAAACACTAGAAAACACCAGCTTTTTTTGGTTGGACAAAATATTGGTCTTTTTTGTTGAATTTCAGTCAGATTCAGCCTCTGAATTTTAGTGACAAAGCCACCGTAGTTTTTCAGATTTATAGTACTTTGGAAATAACTACAAATCAATGGTATCAAAAGAACCAAGAACATGAATAACTGTGGCGTTGGATGAATGAACATTGAGTTGGCTGAAATGTAACACAAGCAGTTGTAAGCTTTTGTGAACATTGAGTTCACTCAAATGTGCCACAAGTAGTGGGAAATTTTTGTTGTTCGTTTTCCGATGCAAGCTCATGGAGCCGAGGCACAGCGGATTGATGTTGCAGGGTCCATGGAGCCAAGTACCAGTTTCAAGAGAGCAGAAGCCTGTAAATAGATAGAATAACTCGTTATCCCAGAAAACTCCAAGGCCGTAAGTAAGCAATATCAATCCTGTACAAAGAACTCTGTAAGAACCCGAGAGTCGACGGAAGAAGAAAAGAGTGGGGGGCAGAGTAGCGGCTGCATAGGCAGCGAGGGCACTTTGTATATGAGCAAGGGAGAGGCAAAAGAAAAGCAAATGATGCAAAAGCTAAACTCACAGCGGGAGTTAAGAACAAGACGGAGGATGTAGAATCTTGCTTCCATTCAAGATTACCTGTTACCAAAAGCTCTGTAAATTTGTCTCTTCATTAATATAGTTTATGGAGCTTTTATACCCCTAAAGATTTTTCCTACACTATAAATCTCTATATGCAATTGGGTGTGGACTCTTTGGGTATGTTGCTCTGTTTCATTTTGACATTAGTTGAATACCCGTACAGTATATTCGTAGCCCTGTAGCGGAGTCTCTCTTATAGTTTTTGCTTTAAAGAGTGGCCGTAACTGTAAACGATTTCATATGCGCAGATTACAGCATGTGATTGAACCAACGAAAACACTTGCTGTTTTGGCTTGTGCAGAAATATTGTTGCTTTTCTGTTGAATCTCAGTTCGACATCACATTCAGAAGTAGAATTCCGTATTGCTCTGTTCTTCGTTTCTAATTTCTCCCTGCTAATGCTTCGAGGTAAGGAATTGAAAGCCGAGATTGAAGAGGTTCAGCCTCAGCAAGTTCAGCAGTTTTAGTGATAAGGCCACTCTAGTTTTCCAGATTTCTAGTTCAAAGAAGACAGATGTTTGATTTTTCTCAGGTAAAGCATTCAGCAGTTTTAGTGATAAGTCCACTGTAGTTTTTCAGATTTCTAGTTCAAAGAGGACATATTTCATATTTCTCAGGTAAAGTAATTTATGATATAGTCAATCAACATCTAAGGTTACAAGTAACTCTATTACTTTGTTTTCAGCAATGCGATTGCAAGAATACAGCGAGGCCCCTAGTGTATTGCAAATCTCACTGGTTTGTTTTCATCATTGTGATCGCAACAATATGACAAGGTCCCCGGTGTATTGAAAATAAAACTGGTGTATTACACTCTTCCAATCTTGAAAACTGTTCAATGCACCCACAGTCAGAAGCAAGGTGCTGTGGCTTTTTTAATTACCAAAATGTAGAAATAAAAAACTAACTATAGATTTGACAAAAAGACCAAGTGCAAACCTCAATATGGATCTATTAAGCAGCCAGAGAGATTAAAATCCCAAATACAAACCTCAATATCTCAATATTTAATAAGGAAAAGAGTACATGTTGCAAAACGGTTCAGGTTTATACTTGTAATTCTTTATCCTTCTCCATGTTTAATTTTCCGATGAATCTATGCTAACAAAGTTATATTTAGAACTTATTCTTTCTTTATACAAGAAGGTGAATACTAGTTTTCATGATTGCTCCGATGAATCTATGCTAAAAAGGTTATCTTTAGAACTTATTATTTGTTTATACAAAAAGGTGAATAATTGTTATCATGTTTGCTCTTTGATTAACACTAGTCCTTCCAATGTGCTCCGTTTTTCCAAGGAAAGTCCAGTTCAAGACTGACATTGCAAAGCTTGAAAATTGCCTTCAAATATTTTACAAGAAAAAGCCATATGATTTCATGGCAACAATTACTTACATATATGATGAATATTGACCAAGAAAGAGAGAAACTCATCCAGAAGGAGGTCTTGACCTTTGAATAACTGGTACAACTTACATACTTTGGAATCTGAGTAAACTACTTCTCTAGTGTTCACAGTCGTGTTCACAGTCCACGCAATTATTTAAATAGATGATGATTATTGGCCAAGAGAGACCCCATCCAGGAGGTCTTGAACTTTGAATAACCGGTACAGCTTACATATCCTGAATCTGAGTAAACTATTTCTCTAGCGTTCACAGTTCACAGCAATTATTTACATAGATGATGAATATTCACCAAGAAAGAGACAGAAACTCATCCAGAAGGAGGTCAGGAGCTCTTGATCTTTGAATAGCTGGCACAGCTTACATATTCTGGAATCTGAGTAAACTAATTTTCTATTGTTCACCGTACATGGTGCAACGAGATTCAGGTTTATACTCATAATTCTTTATCCTTCTCAGTATTTAATTTGCATCTATACTGTCTTATTTTTAGAACTTTTTTAATTTGCATCTATGCTGTCTTATTTTTAGAACTTATTGTTTGTTTATGTAAAGAAGGTTAAGCCAGAATAATTATTATCATGATTGTTTTTTGAATAACAGTAGTCCTTCCAATGTGCTCAGTTTTCCCAGGGAAAGTCCAAGTCAAGACCGAGATTGCAAAACTTGAAAATTGCCTTCAAATATTTTACAAGAAAAAGCCATATGATTTCATGGCAACAATTATTTACATAGATGATGAATATTGACCAAGAAAGAGAGAGAAAGTCATCCAGAAGGAGGTCTTGACCTTTGAATCCCTGGTACAGCTTACAGATTCCGGAATATGAGTAAACTACTTCTCTATTGGTCACCGTCCACTAAATCTATTGTATGCCTTTAGATTCAAAGGAAGATACAGTTTTGTAAATTCTGTTCCCTCCTCCTCAACACTGTGACGGGGACAAAACTATAATTGATTGTAAGAGGAATAATACAGAATCCGTATGCATATGCTAATGCTGTCAGTATATGTTGATAATGGAACCTCTGTAACTTGGGAAATACTTTGATCTCTCAATTGGCAGCAACATACTTGCAAACATTGTTTCAAAAGAGCAGACCTTTCTTCGCTGGTATCTGCAAGAATCTTCAATTCAGAAAGATGTTTGGTTGGATTCTACTTGTATAGTTCTATACAGGCATCTTTCTCGGCTCCACCCTGTACAAATTAAACCAGTATAATAAAAGACCAAATTGTGAAATTTCAACGCAGTTCAAGGGCCCCAAATATTATAACTTCCAAATGAGAAGAAACAAAAAGCAGAACTTTAGTATATAAGTGTTACAGCAAGATTTAAGTGTCTTTGTAACAAAGAGATTTTTTTGTACAAAATGGGCCAAGTATTACAACGACTATGAAAGCAATCTTTAAATTAATATCTAAAGGGCAGAATCAGTGAGTCATTCAAATTTTCCGTTTGTTTGAAAAAAGCCTATTTAGAGTCCACCTCCTCCAAATTAAAAAGAGAATCGACCTATACCATGTTTCCAATTTTATAACTTGGCTCTCTTGTTCTGCCATAATTTGATAGGAAGCACTACTCGCTTCTCTTTCTGTTGTCTGTAAAGATTTATATCATTTTACAAAACATTTATAATGTATTGGGGAAATACAGATCACCCCTAGTTTCATCACCAAAGGTTGTAAGGCTGATTGAGAAGTTCAATATCACTTGCTCAGGTGGCTATATGACATTTTTCTGGCATTTTTTTAACAATTCACAATTGAGGATTTATTTCTGCCATTATAGAAGAAAAGGCCAATTTGTGGTGGAATAATTCTCCATAGAAATCTTCATGTAATTGCACTTCACAGATATGATAAATCAAGAAGATTGTGTGCTCACAAGCTGCATACCTTAGAGATCTAGAAGTAATCTTGTTTCTTCCAAACTTTGGCTTCTGCTTTTTTCTCCATTCTGTTGGCATTACCTGCAAAACAGAGTATTCCATTCTTCAACTTTTCAACTCTTAGAAGGATCAATGATGCAGCATGAACCTGCAAATGAAATTACAACATGCCACGAAAGAAAACTGGGACAGTTTGTGCTTTATCGAAGAGTGCTTACGATAGAGATGTGGGTGTGAATGCACTTGAGATATAACAGGTTTAGACTGTGAACCATGTAAAAATAAACAATCTTGTTATCTGATGATGACCAAATTTGCAAGATTGTCTGAAGCATTATCCATTGGAATAGAAGGATAATTTCTTCACAAACTGATATGATTGTATATGGAAATTGGTAGCAAAATTGGTTGTGTACAAGAATTGGAGAATGATTCTTGCAACCTATCTGCTAAAAACCATGAATAATAACATAGAGAAACATAACAAAACAGCTCTAGCTGTAGAGATTCATCTAAATGTACTTGTATGGCCTTCAAACATCAGTTAGAAGCAAACAAGCTGATAATCAGGTAAAAGGGGTTCCCGAGGTTCACTAGTGCCTTACATGCAAGATCCCTTTACGCGCTAGTGTCCCCTCCAGATCACCAATGAGTTTGGCTATCCAGACCTCCACGATCCTTTGTATTTCCCTTAGATGACTTTTAGCATTTTCAACAGATTCCCTGATATTAACTACAGCTGGAGGAGCAAACTCATTGTCGGAAGCACCTAAAGTACATAAAATTCGACGTTGTAATGCCATCAGTTTCTGCCCTGTTGATACAGCATGTCGCTGAAGCTGGAATGTTTCTATCAGATACAACTCCTGTGCTGCAGTCTGCTCTCCTGTTCCACCATTAAGAGAACTGTCCATGCTTCCAAATGAATCTTTGTCATACTGGCAAGGGAGACGATCTTACATGTCAGAAAATCCGGAGCAATTTGTCAAACCACTATAACCTTCAATAGCTGAATCATAATGTACATGAAAAAGATAAAAATGGGAATCATATCCTGCTCACAAGTTCAGATCCCCAAACCTAAGCCATTTACAATACATGGGTCATCAATCAGGTTGCAATTGCAGAGAACTCCTAGATTGAGCCTCGAGTGCCTCTGTTCACTATATAAATAAAATGGCAGTGTATTGTGGGCATGAAAGCTTACCATTCGTTTACATAAATCCTCAATTTCTGCTATAAGAGATCGGTATCTCTTAACTTGCTTCTTAAGTAAGTCAACTGCAGAAATCGCTGCCCATGTTGATTGCACTTGCTCATTTTCATTGCCATTTTCAACATGTCCGGTCACTGGTACAACATCTTTGCTATTTAGCAACTCTAACCCATCTGTTTTGCACATTTTCTCCAGCTGCTCTAGCTCTCGCTCAAGTTCTTCAACCTTTGAAGAGACTGACAGTGCTTCAGCATCTTTTTTCTGCAAGGAATCTCTTCTAAACAAAACAAAAACTCATGCAAATAAGAGCTTCAATCTTAAGGAAATTGTTCTTGCAATGATCTTAAGAAATGAATCTATTCATAAAAGAGATATTCAAAGAGTGATATTTGCAGGCTACTGAGCTGTATCTAATATATTCTCTCTAACATTCTTGAAACAAATCAAAAGCTCAATGGTACTCGACTGTTCTTACCCTTCTAGCTTACTCTTTAAGGAAGCTGATGTATCAGAAAAGACAGTGACATTTCTTCCATGAAATTTTGTCTCAGTAACTGCTTTTGTACATAACATCGTTTCCTTAGAAGTCTGCAAACATGAAAAGAAATGCACAAGATTGAAAAAGAATAAAATTGCCTGAACAAAATGCAGCTTGGTCCATGATATGACAATGATAATCATTCTTTGCATGGATAGACAATTTTCTTGCATTGTTCAGCAATGAGAAAGGTTTCAAGAAATCACATGGTTAGTAAGACATCAAGTATTGTAAATATTTTCCTTAGCATAGCAGAGAATCAGACAATGCAAAGCTTAAGTAGCTTCTTTTAGAGAAGAAGTTCAACACACCTGCCTTTGGGTCTGACTTTCTTGGCCTTCCTCCATCAACAGTTCTGCTTTGCTGAATGTTGAACACTGACGCTTATTGATAGCTTTCCCTTTTGAAAATCCATTGTCTTTTAGCATCAAAACTTCAGTCTGGAAACCAAGAGAGTTTGCTCTTGGATCGTTCTGGCAGTCATCTGAACCCCCAAGTGTTGCCTGGGGTTTTGGATGTTTAATCATGTCCTCTGCTTGGTGCTCAATAACATTCCCTGAATTACATGTTTCAGGAGATAAGTTTCTGTGCACTATTGAAGAGACATGTTTATCAATATCATTTACCTTCGCACAAAAATAAACCTCGGACATAGATTTATCTCGTTTTTCCTTAACAGCCTGATGCATGTTACAATCTGCTGAACTTTCAACTTTCTCTTTTGCACCGTGAAGCAAATTTTTCACAGTCCTGAGCTGACAACCAGTTTTGGAGACTTTAGCAGCCTGTTCAATAAGACCCTTTAACTGCTTTTCATGGTGATTTTCCATCTGCTTCATGCGACCCCTTGCTTCAGAAATCATCTCAGACAGCTCCTCAGCTTCCAGACAAGTAGCACATATGCCATACTTTTCACAGGATTCATGCTCCTCTATAGCAAGATCCATTGAACAGTCCTGTCGCGTAGTTTTCTTTTTCATTATCTCAGATGTATTCTTTTCTTTGGTTTTTTTCTCCTGCTCATACTGTATCTGTGCTTGAATCAATTTTGCTTCAACTATAGCTAACTTATAATCCTTCTCTTGAAGCTCGTTTTCTGCCTCCTCTAAAACTTTGATTAATATGGTCCTGTGTTCCCGCTCTTTCTCCCTGAATTTCCTTTTGATTTTCTTGACTTCCAAACGCATTGCCTCGGCACCCATTTGATAAGATCTGTTTTGACTAAAACTATAATGTATTTTATTATCATTCTCATTCTCATGGAAATTCAACCTTTCTCTCAATGATTTCAAGTCACGATTCTTCTCAATCAACATAGATTCCAATAATTTTTTTTCTTCCCTAATGTGCTTTAGATTGTGATTTAGAATTGCAATCTCGGAATGTAATCGCTTTGAATCTCTTTCCATATTCATCATATGCCGATGAAAATAATCCATTTTCTCGTCTTTAACTCTCATCTGTCTTGAAAATGCATTCAACTCTTGCCAATGCTTCTGTTCAAGCTGTGCAGGATGTGGACCGTTCTCTAGTTTTATCCAATCTTCTAATCTATCCACCACGCTTGGTGTCACTTCACACAAAAACAAACAGCCAAAGCTTTCATCATTATGGTTTATATACTATATACCATCCCTATGATGCTCGATCTTCTAAATGAAATGAATTTGATTAAATAGACCAGAATGGAATAATGAAATGGTTTTACATAAATTAACAACCCACAATATTGTCAAAGAACCAGGATAGGTTTTATTGAAGGGAACAATTACAGACGTGCTGCTTAGATGGAAAAAAAGGGACAGAAATGGTATTGCAGAAGTTACCAGGATTTTCATTCTTTCTTTGCAGCATTTCTGTAGTCGTCTTGGCTGCCACATAGAGTTTATTCCATTTTGGCAGCTTCGACTTGTCATCTTGCTCTGTATCTATGTAGGGTATAAGACGAACCTTGGCAAATGGAAGTTGGAACTGCTCAGCACCAATATCAGCTTTTAGAGAATCTCCAACTTCTGCTAGATCTTTACCTTCACTGTTTGAACAGCCCACTTCAAGACCTTTTGAATAAGAGCTTCTTTCATTGTGGCCCAAATGTATCAGAATACTTTCTTCCAATTTCGTTAATTTCTCTTCATATTTTTTGATCTTATCTTGCAAGGATTGTACCTGGTTTCCATACTTCATGTGCAAACTCCTTATCTCCTCAGCCTGCAACCTTTTCATTTCTGTATATGCATCAGATCTAGAATCTGCCCGACTAGCTGAACTGCTTCTCAACGTCCATCGTGGTTTCCTAGGATTGTGGCTTTTCCCTTCACATTCCCGCCTCCACTTTTCAGCTTCCAATTCTGCTTGCCTTCTCAATGTCTTTGATATCCTAAGCTCTTTCTCAAGTTCCTGTCTTTCTTCTGCATCTGCATTGGATATTTTTAACATTGAGGAAACGACTTCATCTTTCTCTTGGATATCCTTTTCAAGGTGGGCAATTTGCACTGAAAGGCTCTGATTCAGAGCCTCTGCTTCTTTCTTCTCATTGAGAATAATTTCGCACTCTCTCTGGGCTGATTCAAGCTGTCTCAGGGCCTGACTCATTTCAACTTTCATCTGTCTTTGATTAGATACAAAGTCTATAAAAGCAGCTTTGTGCCTTCGAAATTCAGCCTCGCGTTCCTCTGTTTCCTTAGAGAGCTTTTCTTTCAACTCCTCAACTATAGCCTCTGCTCCGTTAAGTTTTTGTTGGAGTTCATTTCTCCCTCGACGCTCTGCTTCAGCTGCTTCCACTGTATCCATCATCAGGAACTCTTTCTCACCAATCTTGTCATTTAGCTCAGATATCCTCTGCTCCTTCAGCAGACATTCTGAACAAATTTCGTTCTCGTCATTTAGTACGGCCATTTGTGTGTGTGCCTGGAGAGCTTGAAGGTCCTTCAGAAGAGCTTCAAATTGTTGCTTTAGATTCTTTCTTTCGTTCTTCCAGTTCTGTTCCTGGGTGGCAAACATTGCAACTACTTTCTCATTAGCTTTTGCATCCTCTGCCCTTTGCTTCTTCATCGCTGCCACTTCGGTTTTAGCCTTGGCAACGTCGTTTAGCATTGCAATTTTCTCTAATTCCCATGCTTCTGCTGCATCCTTCTTGTCCCCTAGAAAACTCTGAGCTTTCCAGACAAGTAATCCGAGCAATTGAGTAGCTCCAGTTAGCACTTTTTCGATTGCTTTAGAGCTGCCATTCATTCCTAGAATCATCTTCTGCCCATTCATTCTTGTACCTAACAGATTGACAGCGGAAAGGGCGCAAGCAACCCCAAAATAAATAGGAATGAACACCTCATCTTTCTGTCCAAGGCATAATTCACCGGGGATTGATTCCTTCTTCTGTGGGGTTAACTGTCCAACATCCTCCATTTTTCTTATGTTCATCACCATTGCTTGGCTCTGGTTGGGCTGCTTGTAACGCATTTTCCTCCCGCGGGTTGTTTCAGAAAGCAATTCTCTACTTACCCAAAATTCGAAATCTCCAACCATTCAACACAAGTTTTGTTTAAGAAAATACCAAAGATGCACCATGAATCATTTTCTTTATATTCAGAATTGGAGACTACGCACAGTGCAAAACCTTCAGTTTCTCGCCAACAACTCAAACAATGTCCAAGAAAATAAAAACTGCAGGATGGCTCATGCAAGATGAATTTGCAAAACCCACTTGACTTAAATGGTTCAAAATGGAAAATTTGAATTAACCGACATTGGTTGCAACAAGGACAAGCAGAATGGAAGGCACAAAATGTGTGGAGAACCACACGGAATTGCAGAAGGGTGAGTAGGCTTTAGGGCAACAAACAATCTGGATTGTTGGTTGTGGCACGTTTGGAGGGGAATATACCTATAGCACGCGGACTGTCGTCCAAGCTTGCAAGTATATATGAGCTACATCAGGCGTTGAACCAAATCATAAAACATTTAGTTTTTCTGATTCTACGAAACTAATTGTTTTCTGATAAAGAAAGAATGAAGGCTTATATAGGCACACAGGCTGAAATGGTTACATAAAACTAAAAACCTGCATGTTTGTATAAAGGATGGCATACATGGTCCAATGCATCTCGGGCATAAACGCAAAGGACCCACTGGCCAAGTGTGGCAAGGGACCATGTCTTTGGTGCGCCGCTTGCAATATATTAATTTATGAATCTGACCCAGACATCCATACCGAATCTTGGGCACTAGTTTCTTCTTCTGCTTTTCTCCCCGCTGTTGTTCACTTCTGCATTCCTTTCATCCATCTGCTCTATACCATGTGCTTTCCCTTTACCATTATGAGCTGCCATGTAATATTCCTCGCATCGTTGCCTTTCCATGATAGATACCCAGTGTGATCGTTATGGTTGATGTTCAGTACAAATTTATTTGTAAATTGTGAGCTTTTTGGAACCCGTAACTTGGAACTTGTCATAACCTCGTCACTGCAACAGTCGTTGTCTTCTACTTCCAAGATATGGTGTAATTAATAGGAAATCACTTGTCTGCTCGTAATAAGATAACAGGACCTGGAAGTATTCTTTATGGGCTAAAATTCATCACTGAATTACCCAATTGGAATAAGTTATTTGGGTTTCTCAAATCCAGTCACAAACTTGTTTCAAGAAATGCTAGAGTAGCTTAACAGTGGAAATAATACTTTCTGTAATGGTCCCCTTCTTAACAACATGTAGAATCTGGGTGCTTCCAATCTGCCTATCCATAATCATCGTTTTACAATATAATTAACTTAATCAGCTTTAGAAATTGGACAGGTCACATCAACAACATGTTCCATTGCTAAGTCCAGAAAAACAATATAATTTTTATGGTGCATTGAATCGCAAGTTTCCTTTGTATTTTGGGTGATGAAAACCTTCAACTCTAGGTTCAAAGATGTTATTTTAAATCTGCAAATTAGATGGGTTGTTGCTGTCACATTTTTAAAGTATGCATCAATTTAAAGTCCGCATCGAACGATTTATGAAAAGTTAATTCACCCCTTCCCAGATTTACCATTTAATTGACTTCAATATTTTCCCCCAAAATAAGATTTACCATCACTCGAGTTACATATTTTTTCCCAAAATATCAGCGATATACTCATTGTCACCATGTGTTTCTGCATTTCACGCCAAAAAAGCAGGTGGTTCTACATGTTTATACACGCTGTAATAAATGCAGCACACATCCATACATTATGATCAGGAAAATTGAAGCATGTGTCAAATTTAATATGCAGGTTAAAATATTATATTATTGTTAATATAAATATCTTAATTAAAATGATTAAGTTTTGCAGACAGCAATTTTTAGGTGAATAAATTATTCTTCTATTTAACAATGAAACTGAACTAACTTGAATCTAAAATTAATTTAGTTGAAAAAAATATTATGAACTAAAATAATATTTTATTTTAGAATTAAATCTAATAATAATTCTAATGAAAAAATATCAAAAGATGAATCTATAAGACCAATACATCATATCTGATGAATTATAATTAAGATATCATATTGGAAATATTTTATACTTTACAATAAAACTATTACTTTCTGTTATTTCAGATTCTATCAATCAACTGATAAATCACATATAAAAATTACCTCTGATTGATCTGAAGGTACATAGACCCACCTATTACACTTATATAATATCACAGTTCCATGGATGTAAATATATACATATAATGTCTGTGAAGGTGGGTTGGCTTGATTATATGGTAGTGGTTTATAATGTGATTTTTTGAAAGTTTTTTTGGTGGGTTTTTCCAGTCAAAATTTGGTAGTAATTTATTGAAATCGCAAGTTTCATAACTAGTTTTTGTATAATCAAAGCATCCAGGGGTTCTTCAGGGCGCTGAATCCAAATATGCAGTTAAAAACTATTTTAACTGCAATAAATCAAGATTTAACCTCAATTTCTTCCACTTATTCCATCACCAGAATCTCCAAAAAATCACATTGTAGACAACTCCGATTATATCTTATCTTCTGCCCGTCAAAGCAGTAACGATATTATTATGGAGAGTGATTACTGAAAGCGTAACGCCGAGTTTCGACTGGTGAGAGGACTTCTACAGTTTGTTAATTGTTTGTTCCCAGCTGTACGATTACCCTATAATTGTTTCTTCTGGATTCATTTGACACGTTCCCTCGCTTTGACAGAGAACTGATTCTCTGAGGTTGTAAAAGAAATTGCTCACCAAACTTTTTGGTGACACGTGTTGATTTTTTTGAAATAAACTGGAACTACCCACTGAGATGCTACCATCATGTTATAATTTTATTTGAACATCATCAT
>APFE031544872.1:0-54669 GCA_000404065.3 Pinus taeda | reverse complement strand
ATGACCTTCTTATAATAACTTAATTTTCTTTTAGCTGCTAAATCTTTCTCACACCACATTTTTTCTTTGAACTTAGAAGTAACAATATCTTTAATGAAAAAATGTTAATGAAAAAATAGATACATATAATATTTAGTAAAAGTAGGATTTTTTTAAATTGAGAAAGTGTATTGAATTTGTATTGGTAGGGGATTAAATAATGTGATTTGCAGAGAAATTTTCCAATATGTAATCAAATTAAAAATATTATTTAATATGTACGTAATATGTCAAAAATTTATTAAATGAAAACTTATGAACAAAATAAGTCAACCTGCATTCACAAATAACAACTCACAATTAATTTAATAGTTAAATTATAAATAAATTTTCCGTATTTAAAAAATAAAGACTAATTATTTATGGTGACGTGTATAACATTTACAATAAATGAAATTGCTCGGCCTTTATTAGCCACCTTTATATTGGCACGTATTGAGATCGTTCCAAAATTGAAATGGCCAACAAACATCCATCATTTTTACGAGTTTCTCTATTTGTGGTGGGTGTCGGTTAGAAGAAAACATTCCATAACTTGTGAAACATCTACTCCTGTTTTCCTGCTTCATGATGTTATGAATGCACTTGTCATCCAAAGCGTTTTCTTTGTTTCATCTTCAAGCAAACGAAGTTCAGGTTTGATACAACATACATCCAGCGTAGCAGTGAGGCTTCTGGGCAGAGAAAAAATATTTAAAATGGTTTTGTTTATGGCTCAACAAAGTATAATTTGACAGAAGGCATAATGAAGAATGTTCCCTTATAGTATAACAGGTTGGGAAAAGCATCCGTCAAATAATGCAAAATTAGTTCTGCAATGGCGTCGAAATGCTTATCCTTCTCGTTGCTTCAGTTAAGACGTGACGTAGGAGCATTAGGCTTAATGGCATTGGATGATTTTCCATTTCTCAATGGCATTGTGTGCAGTGCAAGTGAGATCAAGTCTGGCAATACTTCCGAATTTGAACCAAAGGTTCCTCACATTTTGAAATATTTTTGGAACGATCATACAATGTATGTTTTATGGGGATATTGTGTTTTTGTTTTGTTTTGTTTTGTTTTTTGGTAAATTGAAGGTTTGTTGTTACTTCTAAATATATAGGGGATTTTCACTATTTCTGAAGAAATTAGGAGAATCCATAAAGTATTTTTTTCATAGACACCCAAAATACAAAGCTATATATTTTGGTTAGATAATACAAAGCATAAGAGGAGATTAGCTTGGCTTGACAATCATTAAGAGTTTGAAGAAGAAATGAGCGTTGGATCCTTTGCACTCGAACTAGGAGGAGCAAGAATATTAGAGTCACATTGGATATGCCCTTCAATATGGGCCAACCTTGCATTGAACATGTCCATAAAAAACATTGGTTTATCAACATCTTTTTAATATCCTCCAACGAACCAAAGCCATTGTATCTCTCCACTTGCTTATCCTTGAGCACCAAGCTAAGAAAAGTTTTCATATGCTAGTGTAATGCAATTGAGTTAAGGTATTGCTTTTCCTGTCCCCTAGTATGACGAGGGTCCACAGCCCAATAAGAAGCCTCCTCTAATATCTCAAAATCAGAATAAGATGGTTTCTTTGCACCCACCATGGTTTACAAATTTTCTAATTTTTCGTCTAGTTTCAAGAGGAACAACATTAAAGTAAGTCGCAACCAAGTCCTGGGAAAAATGTCGAGCCATTCATTGGCATTGTGAGATGTTGTTGCTGCCACCCCTCCTACTACGCATGTGTTGCTTGGGAGGCATGCAAGTAGGAGGGAGCAAACACCCAATTTATCACACGAAAACCCACGACCAATAGCGTGACGAGCACAACAACCTACTACAAGAACACTCGCAAAACCCAAACTGAAAGAATAACTAGTATCAACTCTAAGCAATTGAGACCAAACTAAGACAAAAGACAAAACACATTTTCCAAGCACACACGGGTGGCATTCACCTCCACTCTTGAAACCCATTGTATTATGAGGATACAAACTAAGGCACAAATAGACCCAAAGAAAAGACATGCCACTATTAAACCCCGCTTTTAAAAACCAGATGGTCAAAGCTACAATAATTGACATGAACCGACCAAATAGAAATTTCAACACCCTTCGTCCATGTAAAAATACTACCACCTCAAACCAAGAAAATCTAGAATGCGGACCAATTCCCACCAAAACAACCCCTGACCACAACACAACAAAGTTATCTACCAGACCGACTAGACCAAGGCTAGCATTACCAGGCGTAATGATAGAGAAATGAAGAGAGGCCAAGAAGAAGAAAACCTGAGTAAACAAGCCAATATAAACATGGAAGGATTCCAATCAATTTCCTTTAACAGTCATGAACATGTTCAACAAATTCACCTCACTACGCGAGACTTTCATTGCATTCCTTTCCTTGTCAAACCTCAAATGAAATGCAAAATTCACAACCCAAGAGTTGAGCACAAATATCAACGAACAGGAGGTTAGCTCCTTGACCTTGGACCAAAACCAACCTCCCACATAAAACTCTAGGAATACGACCTTCCTCCCACCCTCTACAACCATTTAATAGCCAAATGTATCATCACATGCAAATGCATGTTGGGGGTGAGCTATGCCCCCTTCCCTTTAATGTCCATCATGTCGACAGGTTGGTAGGCTCGCCCCACAAAACCTGCCTTTGATCTCTATACCCATCCCCATCAAGGATTTATAATGATATTGTTACATGTATGTAATGTAGTTAATATTAAGCACCATGTGCTAAACCAATGATTGGCTTATTAATTTTACATCTTCTTCCTTGAATATCACTTTATTCTCATCTAATAGACAAAATGTAAAAGCATTGAGCCAATCATTGACTCTCTGCATGGTGTTTAATATTTCCCAAATAAAGTATATTTAGAAAAACTTAATATACATTAAAAGATTTAAAAAAACACACATTTCAACTCAGGATTCTTGATTCCTTTAAAATATTTCCAAAATATAATTAAGATAAAAATAACTATGCAATGCGAAGGGCGAGGAGGTCTGCAACTTGAGCTACGATTGACGTTTCCGTTAGGGTTTTGACTTTGGGTACTATGGCGAGACGTGCAGGGGGGAGTGTTGCTCCCTCCTACAGTCAGGTAATTACAGATAGAAGTAAGGAGGTGGGAAAGCAGTGTTTCAAGAAACCTTTGGAGAAGGCAAAGGAAAAAAGCATAGGAACTTTGGGAATAAATGGACTTCAGGAACAAGAAGGGGATCAATAGGAAATAAGTAAGGAGAAGGAGAATGGAGGCAGCAGTGAAAAACCTACTTCCATAAGGACAACCGAGGTCTGCAAACCCAAGTTGAGCATTATTCCTCGGGTTATCTTGAGCGATCTAGTGCTTCAAGCGCATAGGGATCATATGACAGAACATGCGATCATATGCAAATTCATATGGATATGATCGACGGCGAGGGTGTTGCACGTGTGGATAAGGAGCCATTGGAAGACAAAGGGGGAAATACACCTCCATCTAGGATCAAAGGGCTTCTTTATAGTGGTGTTCACGAGCCTAGAGGATAAAGACAGAGTGTTCGAAGGGGGCCATATTTCTATGCTACTGCAGGACTCTGCATGCGGCCATGGATGATGAACTTTGTCCCGGAACGCAAAACATTCACATTGGTACCGGTATGGATTAGACTATACTCTCTTCCTCTGGATTATTGGCTACCAGAATCTCTGAAAATGATAGGCAACAAGCTGGGGAATTTTCTAAAGATCTCAGAGGCGACTCTGAAAGGAAAATATACCTCCTTTGCTCGAATATGTGTGGAAATGGACTTGTCTAGAGCCCTTCCGAAAGCAATAATTTTAGAAGTTTATGATGAAGAATGGGTGCAGACGGTGGACTATGAGCACATCACATTCAGGTGCCACAAATGCCATGAACATGGGCATTTATTCAGAGACTGGCCAACAAACATCATGGAAGGAAATGTGAAAACTACTGTGGATAAAAATCATGAGGGTTTTACCAAGGTTGGGGGAAAAGGGAAAGGTGGAAAGCGTTCACAAAAGAAGATCAATGAGGATAGACATACAAGACACAATAGCTTCAAGATCCTAGAGGAAGAAGAAGGAAATAAGGAAACAATCCAGGATATGGAGAACATAATCAATGAGAAGGAAAAGGAAGGTGACATGGAGGATATCGGAGTAGAAAACTAACAAAAGGATGATCTTCCAAGCAATATGGAGATAAGTAGGGACCATGAGATGACTCCAAGTGAAGCGGGAATGGAGGACCATGAACTGCAAGAGATTCTAGATAGTGAAAATCTAGATCTAGAAAAATTTCTGGAACAAGGGACAACCATAGGAGTGGACTCCCTGCCAAAAGAGAATTACGATAGAGTTCAAAAACTCTTTCTATGGAGATCACAATTAAAGGGAGCTGGAGTCAAAAGAAATCATGAAAGCCAGGAGCACAATAGGGTCAAAATGATGGAGAATATACAGGCACAATCTCCAAAGAACTCAGGTAGGAAAAGAGGAAGAAAAAGATAGAATGAGTTGCTGAACGAATGTGGGAAACTCTTGATTAACTCAGGTAAGATGAAATATCTCACCAATTATTCCTTTACAAACCTTTCTTGATGAAGATCACAATCTGGAATATTAGAGGCATAGGAAATAGAAGGAAGCAAAGAAATCTCAATAATAGAATAAAAGAAGAAAAACCAGACATGGTGTTTATTTAGGAGACAAAATGTTCGATAGATAAGATAAGGAAAATTCATAATAAATGGTTAATCAAGTATGAGTATCTAGAGGTTAAAACAAACAACTCAGCGGGGGGCATTCTCATGCTGTGGGATCCCCAGAAATTTGGAATCCTGGATGCTGAAGCATCTAGGAAATATCTATCTTTGGTATATTAACCTTTAGGAGATCAGAAGATATACATGATAAAAAATGTCTATGGAACTCAAAAGAAGGAAGACAAACTCAAGCTTCTCACCTCCCTTGAGGATCTAAGAGCAAGACAACTCAATATGCCCTGGATAGCAGCAGGGGATTTCAATATGATAATATCTCTTTTAGAGAAAAAGAGCGGTATTAGATAGCTTGGTAGAGATTCCATGGCCTTCCAAAACTTCATAACGAACATGGGGCTAGTGGACACTGAAACAATGAATGGGACCTTCACTTGGAACAATAAGAGGGGAGGGGTTTCACAAGTAGCGTCTAAACTAGATAGATTCATTATTTTAGAGGACCTCTTTCTATCAGGCCCTGCCATAACAACTTCTATTCTCCTCTTTGGAGGATCAAACCATTGGCCTATTCAGTTGGAAGCCACTTTTATGGGCATACCAAGAAACATACCTTTTAGGCTTAAAAATGCCTAGCTCTCTCACCCTGAATTCATGAGCAATATTGACAAATGGTGGAAAGAGGATTTGAACATTCAAGGCACTAGAATGTTCCTGCTCCAAAAAAGACTTAAACATATCAAATCTAGGCTTAAAGACTAGAACAAGAAGGAATTTGGCAATATCTTCAAAGCCAAAAGAGAAGCCAAGAAGCAAATACAAGAGATTAATCAGATCTGCATTACAGATGGATTTATCGAGGAACAAAAAAAGCTAGCTGAATCCATACAAGAAGAATGGGAAGACCGGTGCTTGCAAGAGGAGATTTTCTGGAGAAAAAAATCAAGGGTGCAGTGGATTAGAGAGGGAGAAAGAAACACAAAGTTCTTTCATAAATCCACCATGGATAATAGGGCACACAACAAAATCACAAAGCTCAAAGATTCTCAAGGGACAGAACTCGTCTCTCACAAATATATGGAATCAGTTCTTGTACAATACTTCATTAGTATAGCAAAGGAGCCTTTCGAGGATAGATCTGGATACATCAACCTTTTCACTCAGTAGTTCCCTCAGCTGGTTACCAGAGAAGACAACCACAATCTTAACAGACCAATATTGGAAGAGGAGGTTAGTGAAGTGCTCAATGAAATGCAGGATGGAAAAGCCCCAGGCTCGGATGGGTTCAATGTTGACTTCTTCAAAGCCTGCTGGAGAATAGTCAAGCAAGACATCCTTGAGGTGGTTGAAGACTCAAGAAAGTCCAAAAGAGTTATGAAGGCTCTTAATGCTTCCTTCATAGCTCTGTTCCCAAAACAAGAAAAAACTATGACTCCGGATGGTTTCAGACCCATAGCCTTATGTAATGTGGTGTATAAAATTATTTCCATGGTGATTGCTAATAGACTCAAGCCCCTTTTACCAGCTCTCATCTTAGAGGAAAAAACAAGTTATGTGGAAGGAATACAAATCCTCAAAAACATTATACAAGCTCATGAGGTGGTACATTTTCTCAAAAGCAAGAAACAAGTGGGTATGATCATTCAGCTAGACCTAGTGAAAGCTTATGATAAAATAAGGTGGTCTTATATAAGGGTAGTTCTAGAAGCCTTTGGCTTCGACCAAAACTGGATAAATGGGTTATGGCACTAGTTACCACAACCAGTTTTTCTATCCTGCTTAATGGTGCTCCTTCAAGAACCTTCACACCCTCCAGAGGTCTTAGACAAGGGGATCTGCTCTAACCCTTCCTCTTTTTTCTTATGATGGAAGGGCTAGGCAGAGGGATCAAAATGGAAAATACTGAAGGAAGAATTCAGGGTATCAGACTCACCTTGGATGGAGTGGAAAATAATCATCAACAATTTGTGGATGACACAATGCTGCAGGGCACACCCATAGTCAAGGAAGCAAGAGCGATCAAAAATATCTTGAATGCTTTTTATGGCAGCCGGCACAGAGGTTAGCCTCAACAAATAAATTTTTTTTTTCGTTAACACTGACCTTGCTATTCAGAGAAACATCGCCAGAATTCTTGGATTTCAAAGGGGCCAGCTACCTTCCAAGTATTTGGGCATACCTCTTACAGATAAACCTCTAAGTAAGGGAGCGTGGGAGCCAATTATAAATAAAATTCTAGACAAGATCAAGAAATGGACATGCAGGTCTTTGAATTTGGTGGGACCCCTGGTGCTCACATAGGCTATCTTACAGGAAATTCCCATTTTTATGTTCTTCGCTCTTCCTGCTCCTAAAGGAGTCAAGCAACAAATCAGGAGCATACAAAGGGATTTTCTAAGGGGCAGAGGAGAAGAGAGAAAGAAATGGGATTTAGTGGCCCAGGAAAAGATCTACAAACCTAAGAGCCACGGTGGATTGGGGCTTCATGACCTTGAAAGCCTCAGCAGAGTTTCGGGAACCAAACTCTGGTGGAGGTGGATCAAGGAATTGAGTACTCACTGGGCTAAGCTTTGGAAACAAAAATATGCCAAACATTGGCAAGAGAAGGATCACATTCGAATGTTTGGGAATATTAAGGGCTCCCACATTTGGAACCTTGCCTGGGAAAATAAAGGTATTGTTCAACAACATAGTTTCTGGGATATTCGAGCTGGGAACCTTGCATGCTTTTGGGAGGTTAACTGGTAGCAAGAACCCAACTTGTATAAGGATGAGTTAGCAGCTCTCAAGAATGAAACCGATAACAAAGGTCTACTTCTGGTAAATGACTTCTGAGATCCGGTAAGGATCAATGGAAAATGGAGAACATGGAGGGATCTAGGCTATCGTGAAGAAACTCATCTGAAGGCCCAGGCAGACTCTCTCGCTCAAGATCCAAAGCATAGAAGGATTTTGGTATCCTCCTTGCCTGACCAATTAAGATGAGGAAAGAACACCGAAGGAAACTTTAACCTCAAAGAAGCTAAACAGATAGTCACAGGATTTAAATACTTAAACCATGACCAAGTTTGGAAGAATATTTGGCGAAGCCCCCACTGGATGAAAATAAAGTTATTTATTTGGCTAGTTCATCAAAGGAAAATTTTAACTTTGGAGAATCTCCTAAAAAAAGGTTTCACTAGACCATCCAAATGTTACCTTTGTGGCTCTCAATAGGAAACGATGGATCACCTTCTCAACCTCTGCCCTTTCACCTCCACCGTGTGGGAGTGGGTGGCTTCAATCTTCAGGCAAACTGATAGGGACAGACTCAACATCTCCAACAATTTGTATTATTGGAGGACAAGCTTCTTAGGGAATGAAATCATTAATAAAGATTGGAATCTGGTTCCAGGCTTTGTCATCTGGGACATTTGGAAAGAACAAAATAGTTGAATCTTCAAGAACAGAGCAAGCAAACCCCAGAACATAATTGATCAAATCTTAAGGCAGCTCAAAGACATAGTCAAAATCTTGTTGAGGAATCTTCCTAAGGACACTCCTCTACCCCAAGAAGCGTGCATACTTCTACATCTGGGTCTCCAGTCTATAAGCCCACAGGGCATAATCAAGGGTGTGAGCCAAGTAAATGAAGATACAAATATTTGGAAACCTCGTCCACATGGCTTTTTAAAAGTTAATATAGAAGGAGCTTCTAAGGGCAACCCAGGGTTAGTTGGTTTTGGAGGTGTTACAAGAGATGGATAGGGACGAATAAGTGATATTTTTCATGGCCACTTGGGAAAGGCCACTAACAACATGGTGGAATTCATGGCCTTAGAGCAATGCCTGGAAATCTTGGTGAACTTGAACTCACACAATGTCATCATGGAAGTAGATTCAGAATTGATTATTAGAGAAGCCAAGAAAATATGCAATGGAATGTCACCAGACAAAGTTTCGAAACGCTGGAGGCTTTCATAGGTCTTTCACCATATTTATACCCACTTCCAAACCTTAAAAATGGTAAACTTTGTCCATGTGAAAATAAAAGCTAACATGTTAGCAGATCGTCTGGCAAATGAAGGAGTGATTAATAAGGATAGGGACACTTGATACGTTTGGGAGCTCTTAGCCCCGGTCAAAATGTTCAAGGATTGTCTCTATCAGGCTGCCAAAGATAGGGATCGATGGAACGAAAGGATGGATTGATGAGGGTTATGGGACAGGCAAAAGTGCAGGGAGGCTTAGGGAGACAGGCGGGAGACCTCAGTTTCCTTGGTGATTGGCAGCAATCCACTGATTGCATTGATACTAGCATTCCAGCGGAGCTGAATGAATGGTTGAAGGCAAAGGAGGAAGATCAAGGACACAATGGCATGAAGACTAATTTTGGACCATTAGATCTCGATTACAATAGATCTATGGTGGTCGGGCGAGGAATTCACCCGAAGGTTAACGAGCAGAAGCGAGTTGATGAAACCCTTAAGTGGATTTTGGGCGAAGAGGAAATTGTAAATGGTATTTCCCCATTGGCTCCGATTCCACTCACACAGTGACACGTAGCTACAAGGTGAGAGATGGGAGTTGCTTTATCGGGTGTATTTAGAGTGCGCAAGTTGGTCAGGCGAAATTCATGTGAGCCGTCAGATCTGGTGGAGCGAGATCAACGGTAGATGAATGAGGCGCAAGTTCCGAAGACAGGAAGATTTGTGACCGTTGATTAGGATACAGATCCATGGTGGAGAAGCGTTGTCGTTTCTTCAGCGTGGCAGATCTTAACCCTTTTTGAAAGCTATGGTTTGCAGTGTTTTACAATCCGGTTGGTCAAAAGTGGTTGGATTTTGGGCAGAGGAAAAGCGGTGAATGGGTTTTCCCCCATTGGCTCTGATTCCACTCACATAGAGACATGTAGCAAAGAGGAGAGAGAAGGGAACAAATTTTTGAGCGGATTTGGAGTGCACAAGTTAGTCATGTGAAATCTGTGTAGGACGTTCGATCTTGGGGACCGAGATCGACGATTGACAGTAAAAGGCTTGTTCCGATGTCAGGATGTGCTATGACCGTTGGATCTTGTTTTGATCAGCGGCTTAGAAGAACCGGTGTTTGCTTAGATGGGTTGATGTCAATCATGTTTAACTGAGGTTTGAGCCACCGTCGGGTCCGGAGCAGTGGTCTGAACCTTAGTGGAAGCCTTTCAGTGGTTAGTGGGTGACTGAGACCCCTTGGGAGTTTAATACTCCTTGTTTTACAGGTTTTGTAAGCCTGAGGTTTTTGGTTAGTTTCCTATTGTTGACAATCCCTCAATAGGCTGGTCTATGCATTTGCATAGGCGTGTAATATATGTAATGTACAATTTTGGTTAATAGAAGGATTCACTCTTACTTTACCAAAAAAAAAAAACTATTCAATGCAATATAAATTTAATGGGTAGTAAGATTTTGAATTTACGTGGAGCAATATCAAACAACTTTTATGGGGTTGATATGGAAGTGAGCAGTTCCAAAAAATAATAAGTTATAATGAGATATTATCTATATTATTATTAGTTTTAATTTAAATATGAATATTATTAAGTTTAATAAATTTTGTTGTAGGAAAAAAATGTTTATATTTGTATAAAAAAAGTGTAATGTTTTTTTATATTAAATATGAATGGAAATATTTGTTTGCGGGGGAGTTTGCTAGTGTAATAAAAATAATTTTTTGAGAGACCATGTGTTCAACACTTGTGTGGTCCATTTACCTTCAAGGTTGTGGTCTAATGGTTACGTGTAGTAGTTTGATTTCCATAAGTGTTGAGGTTCATTTCTAAGGTTATGCGCTTATTTTTCCTTGATTCACGCGAATAACAGGAAGGGCATTATATGTATAAAATAAAAAAAAATTAGGAATAGGAATATGTAATAATATATGATATATAAAAAATGCTAATAATATAAAATATTTTAATATTAATTATGAATAAAGTATTATTGTTTGCCAAGTGTCCTTGATTCATGTGAATAACATGAAGGGCATTATATGTATGTAATAAAAATATTAATAATATAAAATATTTTAATATTAATTATGAATAAAATATTTTATCGTTATTGTTTGTTAAGTGATTTGAGTTTGACTTTAGGTTTGACTTGTGGCTTGAGAAAGCGCAAGCCAAGAGAGCATCTAAGTCGTCAAATTCACCCGGGGATCGCATGATTAACATAGCTAGATTTTTTCATCGCATGGTTAACATAGCTGGATTTTCCCCCATAGAGTTTCTAACCAAGAGACCTTCACATCATTGAGTGACTTAATAGTACACCAAATCACTAATTTTATATCAATAAATAATATAAATTCAAAATAAAACCTTTTTATTCTAATACATATTATTTAATTTTGAAAACTAAATCTATAATTTTTTAAATAACTAATATAAAATTTGATAAGTGTAAGTTAAAACAAAATATTAATTAAAAAATGTTAATATAAATTATAAATAAAATATTTTAATATTCATATTAATAAATATTTCAACAATTTTCCTTATATATAAAGTTGTTAAAAGTTATTTTTATTTTATTTTATTTTATGGTTAAAACATTTTAATGATGTGTTGTTCATGATAATTGATGTGTAATTCTTCTCTTACTCAACATGGAGTTTACACATGTACATATTGTTAGTTATAATTGATGTGTAATTTCTTTATTGATCAGCTTGAGATTGACATGCATATACATATACACATTGTTCATTATAATTGATATGTAATTATTCTCTTGCTAAACATGAAGTTGACATAAATATACAAATAAATGTTAATTTATTTTAACTCTATATTTGTCTTCATTGATCAAATGTTTCAAAGTGCAAACCATTTTTTAGAGTGAAAAACTCAACACTTTTTTACAAGGGAAAAACACAAGCATATAGAAAATATAAATTCAACTTAACTTTAAATTTATATGCTTTCATCAAATCCTTCAAAATACAAATCTTTTTCAAAGTGAAAGACTTAAACTAAAGATTTACATCTTCATAAAATGACTCATGATAAATTTGGAATTATGATTGATCTATATTAAGTAATCTTTTTTCAAAGTGAAAAACTTAAACTAAAGACTTACATCTTCATAAAATGACTCATGATAAATTTGGAATTATGATTGATCTATATTAAATTAACACTTTGATTGATTTGGGGCGTGGTAGATTTGAAATCAAAACAAATATATCTCGATTAATAGAAATATCAAAAAGTAAATTATTAATAAGATTTATATTAAATATAAAAAATTAATTTTAATAGACATTAGTGACTATTCTCTATATCAATTAACAATAAGTTGTGATATAACTTGTCACCAAAAAAAAGAAATAACAAGAATTAACTTATATATTTTTCGTAAGGTATTTTTAGAGGGTGTCATCTATCGAGGCAGAGGAATTGCTTGGACAGTCAAAAGTGGTCAGATTCCGAGGCAAAAAGAATTCAAGAAATCTTGTAGTAGCAGTGTTTGAATCATGTTTTTGATGGTGGAAATAGATTCAACACCATCAAAAACCTCCGAGCACCCAAAATCTTGAAATTTGATAGCTATAACCTAAATTTACAAAAATCCCTGCCGGATTTTATCAAAATCTTGTCGGAATTTCCATGATTTTTAAGGCAAAAAAGTAGTCTAGTCAGACTGCGACTTTTTGGAGTCATAATAATAGTCTTTTAGAAGAGAAGGAAATGGCATAAAGTATAGGGGAGTAAGTGTAACAATATTTATAGGAATTTTTGGTGAAGAAAAATAAGGAAGTCCTAGATATTTAGGAGGATTTTGTTTTTGTGTAATGTTAGCAAAAACTATATCTTTAGTGTTTGTTTTAAGACCTCCTTCTTGTGGGGCTTCCTTGACAATTATAAGTGTGTTATAAGTGTATTGTGATCTTTTTTCTAAAACCAACAATGGTGAATGATGAAATGATGTGGGGAACACTGTGTTACTTTCAAGATGATGAATGAATGATGAAAAATGGTCATAAAGAATGGGGAAAAACCTCTTGAATTTAGAAGAAAATTAATGGTTATGTTTAATATGGTCAAAATAATAAAACATGATTTTTTGAATGATTAAATTTAGCTTGCTCTTAATTATTTTATGATTTTGCTTTTGATTTAAGGCTAAATTCAAGAGGAAAAACCATAGAAGAGGTTTATAACTTTAACTAAGGGTAAATAACTTTGCAAAAACTATTTTCTTAAGCTATTTTAATGGATATATAAAGAGGCAAGGTCAATATGGATATATAAGAGGGTGGGGATGAATGTTGGAAAGGGGCACAAATGAAAGGGATATTAGATGATATAGGATGTAGAAGACAAAGTTTGAGGAAGTGACACTAGGAGGGACTAGAAGGTGGGCTTGGTGCCTAACATAAGAGATTCATGACCGATAATAAATTCATCCAAATCTCATAAAAAACCAATCTTAGACTCTTGAATTCAACTAGTGGCGTATAAAGCTAGAGAAATAAAACTAAAATTGGATGAAAGAGAAAGTAGGGAGTGTAAAACTAGAATACTTACTAACAAGTCTAGAAATCAATCCAATAACTATATCTCCAATGATTGCTCTAAAGTATATACAAATATGTGAGATCAAAATTAGAACCCTAACTCTAACAATACAAATTCATTCAATAACTTGCACCATTCATAAAAATTGAAGGAAAGATGCCACAAATAGAAGAATATTAGAACAACAAGTTTATAATGAGTCAAGTAGCTTTCATTATTGAAACAAGGCTTTATATCACTTGTCAAAATGGTTTTTGGAGAAAAATGACTCCTTGATAACTATGCCTTGGGAGGTTTCTTTGATAATCCTAAGTGTATGGTGATCTCTCTCCTATATCACTGAAAGAAACAATGGTGAATGATGAAATAATGTGGGAAACATTTCATTGCTCTCAACATGATGGAAGAATGATGAAAAATTATCATAAAAAATGGGGAAAAACCTCTTGAATTTATAAGAAAAATAGTGGTTAGTTTTGATATGGTAAATATAATAAAATATGATTATTTTATTGATCAAATTTAGCTATTAGTTTAATATTTATGATTTTTCATTTTATTAGTTTTCTTTTCTTTTGGGGCTAAATTCAAGAGGAAAAATTTGTAAAAGAAGTTTAGGGTAAAAAGGTAGGAAAAGTGGTTCCTTATGCCATTTTCATGGAATAAAAATATGAAAGTGGGTTTAAACATGGGAAACCCATACTATCATAGTGTATTTTCCCAATCCTAACAATTTGGATTGGGTTATCAATTTTTTGGTAATACCAAATGTCCCATAATGTATGAAGTTAGGAGAAAATTGTTTGACTGTTGCAGCGGCTACAACCACCCTCCAAAATTTTTCCCATGCTTCGTTTTCGAGCCTCCCTTTTAAACCACAACAACTCATCTCACACTGATCCAAGTACTTGTGTTTCAACTCAGCTTTATTATTTCAATATTGGCTTGTGTTTTCTCACTTAGCTCTTTTTCTAACCCATGAGATGATCTCTTGACTTGGTCTTTCGAAAGTTCCAGCCTTGCCTTAGAGAAATGTGCAATCCTTGAGGGCAACTAGCCTTGCTCTTGGGAACTGGTGAGTCCTAAACGATAGTGGGCCTCGGGCCTCGGAAATGTGCAAAATTGGTTGAAAACTAGCCTTGAGCTGGAAAATTGCGTAGAACATGAGAGGCAACCGAGAACCACTCAACCTAGAAATTTCACAAAACCAACTGTGCTCGGAAATTGTGCAATGCATGAGCCAGAGAGTTTCCTAGTTCTTCCCAAAACTGCACATTCTCTTTGGGAAATACATGGTAGTTTTTCTCGAAAAAGAAAAAAAGAAAAAAACATCCCTAAAAAATAGGGATCCATTTTCAGCAGCCCAAAGGAGGCACTTGCGTTATTTTGGAAACTGCCACCAAGTGTCACTTTTTCCTTGATTTGTGGCACATGCATCATAAACCCTAATTTGACCAAAAATATTTAATTGATGCTGCTAGATCTCATTTGCACATTCGATATTGGAGCACTAGCATTCTCGAGGAGATCAAGGAACCTTTGTTGCAATCGTCATCGCTTTTCCAGGTGAGTTTTTCTTTCCAAGTCTTTTGCTGTTTTTTTCTGTCATTTTTGTTGTTTATCTTGTGAGATCATTGTTTCACTTGTTTCTTTGAATGAATGATGTCATTTTAACTTGTTTTAGCTTGTAGAAGCATTGTTTCAAGTTATACATTTCCTTTCCCAAGTGCCATATGCATTTTCTCAATTTTTGTACGAACGATCTCTATTGCGGCGACTCTCTTCACATGCTTCATTTTTCCTTCAGTTTGACTGATTCCTACACTCGTTTCACTTGCATGCATCATCACTAGTCAGATGTGCACACATCATCACACCATCCTTTCAATATGCTCAATTTCACACTCCCTTTGGGCAGGTCTAGGCTTCCCTTGCATGGACCTCACTTTTCATTGCATGCATAGCACAATATGGGAGCTCAAGGCCTTTGGATTGGTTTATGGAATTGTGCAGAGGCTGTCTTGGCCTAGCCCAACTGTGCACTACGCAGTTCCAAGAGCCAACCTCCTAGCTTGGCCACTGAGACTGTGCAATGCACAATCTCTCTTGAACTTGTCCCAAGACTGAATTGTGCATTGCGAAGTTCCATTCATCAAGCTTCTCGATTGACTATTGGGATTGCACAATGCGTAGTTCCCATGGTCATCCAAGGACCTTTGTCAACTATAATTGCATAATCTGTCCCATCACGAGCCCTATTTTTTGCTTGGTCTGGTCTCGAAGTTGCTTTGGTTTTTAAGCTCTCATTTTCTTACCGTGAGTGTCCTCTATGTCCCACAGGTACAAAAATTGTTGAGAATCTCTCTAGCAGTTACAATTAACATGGAATCCAAGAGAGATGCATCAAAGGAAACCATCAAGAGTAGTACTGGGGAAGCAGTTGAGAAGATATCAATTGATCTACTAGTTTATACAGACACTTAGTTGTTCTTGAGAAGGGTACAACATTAACATGGCATAAAATCAAAGATACTTTTGCATATGACGTTAAGGAAGACTTAGAGGACCGACAGGTTTACCTTAGCATCCAATGGTCATGCTTATATAAGGTTGCATGTAGGTACCCCATCTTCCCATGTGAAGACATTATCAGCGAGATAGTCTACACACAAATGAACAGACTGTGACATTGAGCAATGCTAGCGAGATAGAGCTTGCCACCCTTTGGGCAGAGAAGTTTCAACAGATATATCATTTACCTCAGCCCATGAAGCACTTGGACTCATTTTTCTATGCGCCCACAACTCTGTGAACACTAGAGATATCGTCAAGCGTTGGGTGAAAGAGTCATCGAAGTTTAAATAGACACCCAGTCATGTTTACAAGATAAAGTCTCTTAGGAAAGCTTATCAATTCTTGATCATCTTTTCCTGTAGAATATACGATCAAGAGAACACATAAACCTTTCTTGAAGGTTGAGTAGCCGTGCTGGATCAGTTGGTGAATGATGGGAAGCCATTCAACTAGTCATACTTGTTGGTTCATCATCTGAAGATCCATGTGACGAACACTCAGAATCCACCTAAGAATGAGCAAGGAAGATTCTACTTGTCTGCATACTTACTTGATGTAATCTGTGCCTAGTAATAGTTCTCTAGCATGAGCTGGACATGGACACCAAAGGATACTGTCATTAATGTTTATTGCAAGTTGGTTTCCGATTGCAGTTGTTGAGGAGTGATGGAATATCTAATTGATCATTCTATCATCCTGTTGTACAAGATTATCCTTGAGTAGAACCCCCCTAACATGTCCCAAGGAACAATGGAGGCGATAGTGAACATTGCAGATTGGTATGCCTCACCCGTGTTTAGCAGAGAGAAGCGTCCACATGTTCTACCAAGGTATGCCACCGACAAGTTGGTCATGCAAGAGGTCTCATATAACCTCTCCATAGGATTGTCAGCAATACAACATAGGAAGAAGAAGGCACCATGCCTTGCTTTTCCTTTGCAGATTGGATTGTACAAGATTAAGAGATTGAAAGATGAAGGTTTCGAAGCTAAGGAGATAGTGGGTTTTGAGTTCGGCACCAGATAATTTAATCCATATGATGCCCACATTATTTGCAAGGACCACTGTGCGAGAGTGTACTTTCCATGGATCTGCATGACATTTCATTGGGCGGAGGAGGACCCTTGGAGGTATTATTATAATTCCTCTAGACTCAATTAACGAGTCAATATAGAAACAACTTGGAAAGTTGCTTTGTAGACAACAACAACACAAGAAGCAACAACAATAACATCAATAGGAATCAATCCAGTGTAGGACAAGGGAAGGAGGAAGATTTCTGAGAACCTAGAGGTAGAGAAAAGTGGCAAGATGAAGGAAGATCCTACCACATAGAAAGAAACTTTGGAAATTGATGCAGGAGCATGTGACTCAAAGGGAAAAAAGTCTTCAAGCATATTCCAAAAATCCAAAAAAATCTACAGGCAAGGGAGTGGGGTCCTTTAGCCAGCTATTTCCATGTTTTCCTAGGTTAAGACAGAGTAGCATTGAGAATAAAACATGCTAATTATATTTCTGTTAGATAAAATATACTAAAACTTTATGCTTTAAATCATTCTATGTAAAGCATGCTTTTGTAACAGATAAGGTCTGAGAAGGCCTATCAATTATTTATAAATAAAGAGGCAACGAGACTCCCATAGAGGAGGAGCAGGCTGGAAGCATTATTCCCTGAAAACTTTCTCTCTGTCTGTCAGAATTAAGAGCCTTATGTTAATTGAAATTTGTATGCATGTGTTAACTAGCTTGATTACTGTGAGTAGAAAGTGATGAATTCGCCTTAATTTTCCTGCACGGTGCTTGATTGAGGCCTAAGGATCATTTCTTTTCCTTATATTGGCACACTCAAGCTTCTGAATATTGTTTTATAGAGTTCTTTGAATAAATCTATTTCCACAGAGAATTCCTTAAGTGGAACACTATTCCGGATTTGAAACTTCATTGAGAATTGTGTACGCCATATCGGGTTCGATCCAAATATCACATCGGAGAAGTGTAAGTGGAGTGCAAACCTTTAGAACTGCCACAGTGTGAGCTCCGACATTCCGGAGCCGAAATATTTTATAGAAGGCAGAAGGAGCTGTCGGGTCTGAGGAACCCATCACATCGTAGATTGGAGAGGCGCCGATAAGAACTTCGAACCCCGACATTCCGGATCCGAAATCGTTATAGGGAGGAGCGGATAGAGGTGTCGGGTCCGCAAGGGTGATCGCATCGCAACTTGAAAGCGAACCAAGTGTTCACACTTTAGGAATATGCCGATAGCAATTGCCAATTTCCGTAAAGGAAAAAGGGAAAGGGGAAGGTATTAACCCGCGATAGTGTTTTAATGCCGTTGATAGTGTTCTAAGGTAATTCTTTTTGAATTACGGCTCTGATAGGAGTAGAGTCCTATTTTATCAATTAAAAAGGGTTGTAGGGCCAGAGGGGAAATCCATAAAGCTGTCAGTTTAATGACTGATACGCATAAAGAAGGAGAAGGAGAAGTTGGGCCTGATATTGAAGAAATCGCTGCCAAATTTGAAAGGTTATCCATATCGCCTGCACCCAGGCCATCATTAGTGGTATCAGAGCTGCCAACTGACATTGGATTGAATCTCATAAGCAAGAGAAGGAAAGTTACTATGGCTTTTAGATTTGGAAGAGGACGAGGACGTGGTGGAAGAGGACGGCATATCGCAAATGCTGAAATAATGGAAGCGGTGCAATAGATGCAAGCTAGATTGGATGCATTAATTTCAGATAGAAACTTAGATGATGGAGATGTTAGCAAACCTGAGGTTGAAGCTACAGAGGAGGAAGTTGTAGAGATTACTCCGGAGATGAGGTTCTTTCAGTTAGTGTTGAGATCCACAGCTAGGCCAAATACCGAGGTATCGGTATACCAAGGAGGACTGAATCCAGAAGAATTAGTAGACTGGATTAATGGCATGGAGAAATTCTCCGATTATGAAGAAATGGAAGATGAGAAGAAAGTGAAGTTTACTGTCACCAAGTTAAAAGGCCATGCAGCGATTTGGTGGGATGGTGTGTAGGCAGAAAGGAAGAGACTTGGTAAGCAACCAATCAAGAATTGGAGCAGGATGGTGGCAAAGCTAAGAGGTAATTTTTTGCCAAGTAATTATCAACAAACTTTGTTTAGACAAATGAAAAATCTTAGGCAGAGATCTTTGACAATAAAAGAGTACATAGAGGAGTTCTATAAAGTAAGCATAAGAGCTGGAGAAGCCCAAGATACAGATGAGAAGGTGCCTAGATATATGAATGGCCTCGGGATGGACATTCAAGATGAGATAAGTCTACTGTCTCCTAAAATAGTAGAGGAAGCTTATCAGATAGCACTGAAAGCTGAAGAAAAACTCATGAGGAAGCAGTTTGCTAGAGGGAGAGATACTTTCCGAGGAAATGGAAGTCCAGGTGGTAGAGGAAGATCTACAACACCTAAATATGGAGCTAGTAGTAGCTCAAACCAGCATGCACCCACAAGAGGTGATGCAAGAGGCAAAGGGAGTTATTCTAGAGGAAGAGGAGGCAGAGGAAGAGGCAGAGAAATAAGATGTTACAGATGTAACAATCTGGGACACAGAGCTTTTGAGTACCTAGAGAATGTAAAAACAAATCAGAGGAATGCAATTGTTGCTCTAGTTGAGGGAGAAGCACCGGTAGCAGTAATAGCAGAAGAAGAAAATATACCAGAAAGAGGGGAATCTTTGGTAGTCAATAAAGTTCTACTTAAGCCAGCAAAGGAGGTGGCTGAACCACCACAAAGGAAGACTTTATTCAGGACAGTGTGTAAAGTTCAAGGGAAATGTTGCCAAATGATCATTGATAGTGGCAGCACTGACAATTTAGTCTCTACAGAAGTAGTGGAGAAATTGAAGCTGAAGACAATGAAGCATCCAACACCTTACAAAGTGTCATGGTTGCAAAAGGGACATCAACTGTTAGTAAATGAACAGTGCGAAGTGGAATTTCAAGTGGGAAAGTATAAAGATAAAAAATTTTGTGATGTGATGCCCATGGATGTGTGTCACATATTGCTTTGAAGACCTTGGCAATATGATAGAGGAGCCATACATGATGGGAAAAGAAACACCTAAAAGTTTGGAAAGGACGGTGTCAATCATACATTGTTGCCTCTGCAAGAAGAAGATGTACCAGGACAGAAGACTGATCCAAAAACTCTGTTACTTGGAGGAAAGGAATACTTGAAGCAGATTGAAGAAAATGAGGTAAATTTTTCTGTAATTTGCAATCCCAAGGTAATAATGACCTCTACTAAAGTTTCTGATCTACCCATTGAACTTCAAGAAATGTTGGAGAAATATTGTGATATTATCGTTGATGATTTTCCTAATGAATTACCACCCATTAGAAGAATCAATCATCATATAGATTTGATTCCTGGAGCAAGCCTACCTAACAAAGAAGCGTATAGAATGACTCCTATAGAAAATGAAGAAGTTAAAATACAGGTACAAGAATTGCTTGATAAGGGGCTGATCAGAGAAAGCTTGAGTCCTTGTGCAGTGCCAACGGTACTGAGCCCAAAGAAAGATGGAGGCTGGAGAATGTGTACAGATTCGAGAGCCATCAATAAAATCACAATCAGGTACACATTTCCATTACCAAGAATTGAAGATTTAATGGATTGCTTGAGTGGAGCAAAATATTTTTCAAAACTAGATCTTAAAAGTGGGTATCATCAAATAAGGATAAGAGAAGGGGATGAGTGGAAAACCGCTTTTAAGACCAATGAGGGACTATATGAACGGAGAGTAATGCCTTTTGGGTTGTCAAATGCACCAAGTACATTCATGAGACTCATGAATGAAGTTCTTGAAGAGTTCATTGGTAAGTTTGTAATAGTATATTTGGACGATATATTAGTCTATAGCAGGTCCAAGGAGGAGCACGTGAGGCATTTAAATTATGTCTTATATAAGCTACAGCAAGAAAAACTATTGCTGAATCTGAAGAAGTGTTCATTCATGAAAGAGGAGCTGGTGTACTTAGGATTTTTTATTTCTGCTGAAGGGCTGAAGATGGATCCAGAGAAGATCAAGGCAATTATGGAGTGGCCTTCACCCAAGAGTGTTTTTGAGGTAAGGAGTTTTCACGGTCTTGCTAGTTTTTACAGAAAATTCATTAAGAATTTTAGTAAGATTAATGCACCTATTATTGAGACCATAAAGAAGGATAAAAAACCATTTAAATGGACTACTGAAGCAGAGAAAAATTTTCAGCTGTTAAAAAAGAAAATCACTGAAAAGCCTGTTTTGGTTCTACCTGATTTTAATAAACCTTTTCAAGTAAAGTGTGATGCCAGCAGAGAAGCAATTGGAGGAGTTTTAAGCCAAGAAGATAGACCAATAGCTTATTTTAGTGAAAATATAAATGATTCAAAAAAGAAGTATTCTTCTTATGATAAGGAGTTCTACGCAGTTGTGCAGTCATTAAAGAAATGGAGGCATATTTAATGTCAAAAGAATTTATTCTTTATTCAGATAACCATGCATTATAGTTTATAATGCAGCAGCCAAAGCTCAGCCAGAAACATGCTAAGTGGGTAGAATATCTTCAAGGTTTCCATTTTTTGTTGAAGCATATAACTGGGCAGTCAAACAAAGTTGCAGATGCCTTAAGTAGGAGAAATGTATTGCTTCAAGAGAGTCAAATCCAAGTGTTGGGTTTTGATTTTCTTAAGGAATTATATGAGACCGATTCAAATTTTAAAGAGGCATTTGAGGCTTGTGAAAATCCTGTTTTGGTGGATAGGAGCAAGTGGTTGGATTATTTCCTACAAGATGGACTGCTATTTAAGAAAAATCAGCTATGCATACCAAACTGTTCAATGAGAGAGAATTTAATCAAAGAGAAACATAGTGGAGGACTTGTAGGACATTTTGGTGTAGAGAAGACTTTTTAATAGCTCAACATATTTTATTTCTGGCTGAAAATGAAATCTGAAGTAGAGAAGTACGTAGGAAATTGTAAAGTCTGCCAATATGCAAAAGGAAGGAGCCAAAACATATGTTTGTATATCCCATTACCAATTCCAGATAGGCCTTGGGATATGGTAAGTATGGATTTTGTGTTGGGATTACCAAAGACTCAAAGAGGTTATGATTCAATTTTTGTTGTAGTGGATAGATTTTCAAAAATGGCACACTTTATTCCCTGTTATAAAACTAGTGATGCTTCTCACATTGCTAATTTGTTTTTTTAAAGAGATTGTAAGATTGCATGGGTTGCCCAAAAGCATTGTCTCAGACAAGGATTCAAAATTCGTTGGACATTTCTGGAGAACATTATGGAAGAAGTTGGGAACTAAATTAAGTTTTAGTTCTTCCTATCATCCACAAACTGATGGATAGACTGAAGTTGTGAATAGAAGTTTAGGGAATCTTTTGAGGAGCCTTGCTGCAGAACATCCAAGGCAACAGGATCAAGTATTAGCACAAGTTGAGTATGCATATAATGACTCACCAAATAGGAGCACAGGACAGAGCCCATTCCATATTCTTTATGGAATGCATCCAAGAGGAATATCTGAATTAAGAAATTTGGGAAAAGAAGAGATGAGAAGTGCAGAGGGTGAAGACTTTGCTTCAAAAATGCAGACAATACATGAACAAGTGAAACAATAGTTGTAGGATAGCAACGTCAAATACAAAACCAGAGCAGATATGGAAAGAAGAGAGGTAAACTTTGAAGTTGGGGATTTGGTTAGCACATCTTAGAAAGGAGAGATTTCCAAAGAGGGAGTATAATAAATTGAAATTCAAGAAAATTGGACCGTGTAGAATACTGAGGAAATTCTGTGCAAATGCTTATGAGATTGAATTACCACCTGATGTGGGAATATCACCAATTTTTAATGTTGCAGACTTGTACAAGTATGAGAATGAAACTGCAGATGATACAACACAGGATCAGGAGACTCCAGAGATTAACTGGGTAAAACAGTTACCCACAGCAAAGAATTTACAGCCAGAAAGAATTCTGGACAAGAAGGTGCATAAGAAGACAAGGGGACGAGAGTACTTCTAGTATTTGGTAAAATGGAAGGGATAGCCAACCACTGAAGCTACTTGGGTTACACAAGACGTCCTACAGAAACTGGGCAAATCTGTAGACGAGCTCATGGACAGGAGCCCATGAAGAATTTTGTCCTCAGGAGTCTGATGCAGGAGCTTGTGACTTATAGGGAAAAAGTCTTCAAACATATTCCAAAAATCCAAAAAAATCTACAGGCAAGGGAGTGGGGTCCTTTAGCCAGCTATTTCCATGTTTTCCTAGGTTAAGATAGAGTAGGATTGAGAATAAAACATGCTAATTATATTGCTGTTAGATAAACTATACTAAAACTTTACGCTTTAAATCATTCTATGTAAAGCATGCTTTTGTAATAGATAAGGTCTGAGAAGGGCTATCAATTATTTATAAATAAAGAGGCAACGAGACTCCCATAGAGGAGGAGCGGGCTGGAAGCATTATTCCCTAAAAACTTTCTCTCTGTTTTTCAGAATTAAGAGCCTTCTGTTAATTGAAATTTGTATGCATGTGTTAACTAGCTTGATTACTGTGAGTAGGAAGTGATGAATTCGCCTTAATTTTCCTGCACAGTGCTTGATTGAGGCTTGAGGATTGTTTCTTTTCCTTATATCGGCATGCACAAGCTTCCGAATATTGTTTTATAGAGTTCTTTGAATAACTCTGTTTCCACAGAGAATTCCTTAAGCGGAACACTGTTCCGGATTTGAAACTTCATTGAGAATTGTGTACGCCATATCGGGTCCGATCCAAATATCACATCGGAGAAGTGTAAGTGGAGTGCAAACCTCTAGAACTGCCGCAGTTCGAGCTCCGACATTCCGGAGCCGAAATATTATATAGAAGGCATAAGGAGTCATCGGGTCCGAGGAACCGATCACGTCACAGACTGGAGAGGCGCCGATAAGAACTTGGAACCCCGACATTCTAGATCTGAAATCGTTATAGGGAGGAGCGGATAGAGGTGTTGGGTCCACAAGGGTGATTGCATCGCAACTTGAAAGCGAACCAAGTGTTCACACTTTAGGAATACGCCGATAGCAATTGCTGATTTCCGTAAAGGAAAAAGGGAAAGGGGAAGGTATTAACCCGCGATAGTGTTTTAAAGCTGCTGATAGTGTTCTAAGGTAATTCTTTTTGAATTATGGCTCTGATAGGAGTAGAGTCCTGTTTTATCAATTAACAAGGGTTGTAGGGCTAGAGGGGAAATCCATGAAGCTTTCAGTTTAATACTGATACGCATAAAGAAGGAGAAGGATAAATTGGGCCTCATATTGAAGAAATCGCTGCCAGATTTGAAAGGTTATCCATATTGCCTGCACCCAGGCCATCAAAAATGGAAGCAAATAGGGAGCATCAACTAAAGAAAGTAGAGTGAAGGAAGAGAAAAAGCAGAGGATGCAGGAAGTAGAACTGAAGTTGTAGGAGACAAAGAAGAATTGGAAGGAAGAACAAGAGCCGAGGAGGAGAGAAAGAGAAGAGAAGCATAAATAGGAAGAGGAACAAAGGCAAGGCATGGTGACAAAGTAAACAACATCGATACAGGTTGATGAGTCGGAACATCCAGCAGTTAGAGAAGAGGGTGAACAACTGCGGGATCGGGATCTTGCTCAACATACTGAGCAACTGATTGAAGTGACAAACATGGAGTTGGAACAGGAGACAAAAAATGAAGAAACTGAACTTATGCTGAGAGCACCAAAGGTCATCTCGCAGTCTCTGCCACCTCTAGTGTCAGAACTAGTCTCGAGTGAGCAAGGAGAAGTTGTTCTCTTTGATGATGATTATATCATGGATGTGTACAATCTATCATTTGACGAGTTGCAGAAGATGATTGTACAGGCACAAAGGAAGCATTTTTTGGATGATCACACATCACCTATATTCATCAAGGAAAGGGTGATAATGTCAGACACTAGGAAACATCCAGCTTCCCTTACCGATGTCAACGTGTCTTATGCAGGAGAAACAATCTCAAATGTTAAGTTCTTCTTGGCCGAGAATGAACAAATAGAAAATAACTTGCAGGCTATTGGGAAAGAGGTAGAACAAACTCAAGAGTAGAGCACAGTTTTCGTAATGGGGGAGATGAGGAAAGTAATACTTACTGAAGTATCTACACTTGAGAGTACCATGTAGAAGCTCTATGACATATTTGTCACTGTGCATAAAGTAGTTTTCCATTTTCATGTCTTACAACAAAGAAGAAAAGAGTTTGTTCAAAATCTCAAGAACATACACGCTGCCATCGCTCACGTGCAAGGGCGAGAATGTGGTGCAAAGGGGCCTTGCTTCACTTAGGTAAGAAGATCAAGCCACAGGAAAAGATGGAGAAAGAAAAGGTTTGGATGTTTATCTAGAATTACAAGCAACTCGCCCCATTCATCAGCAGTATACATGCCTCATATGCATGATTGTAAAGTATTTTTGATGTCATGCTGAGAACGCATAGGATCCCATCAATCAGTTCCCTCACCGAGGCTAGACCTAAGAACCAAGTCTGGCTAGATATCAATGAGTACATGGATCAGCTAAGGCGAGAGGCCACCAGGGAAGACTTGGAGTTGAGCACACATAACATACGGAAGTACATTGGTGGTCTTGTCATGGCCAAAACCATGCTGCACATGCTTCAGAAGGAGATGGATACATGTTCCAAAACCATATACCTAGACGAAATGGAGGCAAGAGTTTGCTATCAGAGAGACACCATCAATCTGTTTGGGGACATCATCACATGGTACCATGATTGGCATCAATATGTGACCGAGAAGCACCAAGTGGAGGTTGTGGAGTTGGTCTTCCCCAAACTTCAGAGTCATAGTGTTTTGTCTTGTTAGGCTGTCTCTAGCCTATTTTGTCTTACATGGGTATATGTGGAAAATGTAATATTATTTTTAAATAAGTTGTCAGTGAAATTCCAAGTGTCATTAGTGGAATCTGAAAGGTCATTGTGTTATGTAATGAGTTACTTGTAAGGAAGTTGAAGAGTCATGAGGGTATTAAAAGAGTCACAAAGAGGAATGGCAAGAGTTTGCTATCAGAGAGACACCATCAAGCCATTTGGGGACATCATCACACAGTACCAAGCTTGACATCAATATGTGACCAAGAAGCACCAAGTGGAGGTTGTTGAGTTGGTCTTCCCCAAACTTCAAAATCATAATGTTTTGTCTTGTTAGGCTATCTATAGCCTATTTTGTCTTACATGGGTATGCGTGGAAAATGTAATATTATTTTTAAATAAGTTGTAAGTGAAGTTCCAAGTGTCATTAGTGGAATGTTAAAGGTCATCGTGTTATGTAATGAGTTGCTTGTAAGGAAGTTGAAGAGTCATGAGTGAAGTCAAAGAGTCATAAAGGGGAATGTCAAGGGTCACCCCACCCTTTGTTATAAGTAGAACCTCATAAGTCAAAGAAGGGGCTTTTGGGAGCCATGCTTTTGGGTAGGCTTAGGCTTAGAAAAGGCTTGGGAGTATTTTGACGAGCCTTGGCTTCTCCACAGTGTAGAGCGAGTATACTTCTTTGGAGGAGGAGGTGTTCTTGATTGTACTGTTCCACTATTGGGGCTAGTGGTCATCAATGGTGTATGTATGGATGGAACTTTCACTTATAATAATATTATCATAGCCAACATTCTTTCATGCATATGTTGTTATTGTAGTTGGGTTATTCTAGTTGCTTTAGCAATATATGTTGTTTAACTTACACATTTTCTTATGAACTAATTTGTGTGAAATTGTATGAATATTGTTGAATGCCTGTTGTTGGATTAAATCATCACTTTAGTTTGTGGACTATTCTGCATTTTAGCTTGTGATGTCATTTCACTTTTGTGTTCCTTTCAAGCTGCCTACTATTACAAGATTCTAAGGGGTGCACTTCCTTTTCCTCTTGATGAGCCCTAGGAATGGGTAATTATATGGGCTTATTTTTCCTCCTAACTTAGCTTAATCCACCATTCTCTTAGCTTATTGCATGTTTTTTGATTATGTTTATGCTTCTAGGTTGAGATGGGTTGGTTATTATGCCATGGAGTCTAATGTGTGTTTAATGCAGATTTTTGTTGAATTTTGGAGAAAAAGTCAAAGATTTAATGGACAATTGGTAGAAAATATTCGAAGAAGACAAGGGAGAGGATTTATAGGAGGCTGTCCCCCTCATTTATTACTCCCCACTTAAAATTCTCCATCATGCAGCTTGGAGCACAAACAACCACATCAATACACTAAGAGACAGTCGCGCAAGTGGAGGATAACTTTTGTTTATCTCAAGTTTTGGAAGCCAAGCCTCCTTGATTTTAAGGAAGTTATTGGGAGCTTCAATTGTATAAGTAGAGAGGCCTAGGGCCTTATTAGGGAGTTAGTCAAATTTTCAAATTTTTGTTGCAGCTTTGCTCTGCTCAACGTCGAGCTTACTTTTGTTGATAGTTTTATGTAATCCTATTATTATTTTGAAAATGAAGATGAGATCCTTTTTGAGCTAGCACTGAGTTACCTCAGAGGGCTAAAGATCTTGGGTTAGGGCTCAATCCAAGTAGCCAGGCTCCTCTTGTTTGTATTGATATGCTTTGTTTCAGTTTATGAATTAGTTGTAGTTAGATAAATTTCTTTCTTAGTTAAGAATAGGTTGCTTTTGGTGATTTAGAAGGTTGTTTCCATTTCAGCTTTTTGTAGCAAGTTGAACAATGATAGAAAGAAGATACAAAAAGGACATCAACAGAGCCTTGGATTCCTTTCATCCCCTTGGGACCATGAACTGAGGTGAAGACCCTCTTGCTGCCACAAAAACACAAATTTTCCTTCTCCATAGGATTTATAGTGTCGCAGTTTGTTAGAAGGTTAATGTTTTGCTTTAGATCCATTTTGCCATGCTCATTTTTTTCTTTACAATAAATTTCCTTCCATGCTTTCTTTCCATGTAGCATTTGCTTTCCTAGATCAAAGTTTAGATTAGCTTGATGGAAATTCTATTTTTTTGATGTATCTAGTTTCTTTGCTTGCTTAATCTCATTGTTTGATTTTTAGTTCTTTTGTAGAAAATCCCTTCTCACAATAATTCATCCAATCAGCCATCACCATCTCTCTTTGATCTACATTCCACAGGTCACCCAAAGTCCCTCACAAATCTGCCTTAGTTTTCTACACTTTTCTCATAAACTTTCCTCTCTTTCCTTGAACAAATCTGACCATCTTTCTTTCTCCTAATAATTCTTGGTAAAACCTAGACACCTTAACACATCATCCTAGCCTTCAACTACCCTTTCCACCCACTTTCTTCCCTTCAAAACTTCCAAAACGGGTCTTGGCATCCTCCTGTAGACCTCCTGTAGATCCCCTGTAGCCTCATGTAGATTTTCCTGTAGGCTTCTTTTTGAAGTTTGATTGCAGGAGAAGCCTCCAGAAGGCTACCAAAGGCCTCCTAGGACCCATCCACACCTCGCTACACCTCTGCAAATCCCAAAGTCACCTTCCATCACCACCTAATTGCTGCCACATTCACAATCAAATAAATTACATGCATGATAATTTCACATAAAAATACATAAAAATCCAAAAAGATTTTTTTTGCTCATTTACTTCTAGAAATATCTTGAGTAGATGTTGTTTACTTCTTGAATAGGTAATGGCATTCATTTCATGGTTTTTCACTCTCTTTCTGCAAAAGTAGGATTAGTTGGTTAAGTAGGGTTTGCTAGGTTTACTTTACATTGCAGTCTTCTTTTCCTTTCTGCAAGTAGAATAGCCTCTGTAGGGTAAGCTTTCCTTTCTTTCATCACACATAGATCTTATTTTGGAATCCATAGAAGTTGGCTTGAGCTCCTAGTGATCTTGCGTCAGCTGACCAAGTGAGAGCCTGCAATAAGAACTAGTACTTGTGCATACAACACCGTCGCTTCCAAGTTTGTTACGAACTACCGGTTGATAAAAGTAAAGTAGGAAGCCTAGGAGTTGCAACATTAGTGCTGCAATACTGGTGCTCGCCACCTTTTTGGCATCATTGGCAGTGAAGCATCAGAGTATTTTGTGATTACTGATTTCTTCTATTTTCTACTGCAACATTCTTCTAAGTAGTTTATTTAAGCAAAAGTAGAGTTGTTCCTTTCAGTTTCTGTATTTCCTTTTTAATTTTTCAATTTCCATTCCAGCAAAAGTAGAATAGTCATTTCTTTGCTTTCCTTTCAATTCTGCAATTTCCATTTCAACAAAAGTAGATTAGTCATTTCCTTGCTTTCAGTTCTGCATTTCATTTTCTTTCCTTTTCAGTTCTGCAATTTTATTTCAGCAAGTTCATTTCAGTTAGTTGCAATTTGTTTGTTCAATCAATTTCAGTTTTGTAGGTACAAGAAGAAAAAAGCAAAATCAACCAAAATATTTCTTTTAATGCCTTGTAGGAACAAAGATAATTCATGAAAATTCTTTCCCAACACCCCCACTACATCACATAGCCAACCTTCTCTCTTCTTCGGTGGCAGTCATCAATAAGAACCTTTAAGTGAACAACCAAAGATATTTGAAGGACCTATAGGGGAAGAAGACGAAGAAAAAATCCCTCCTCAGACAATGGCTGAAAACATAAATGTTAGGGGGAATGAAGAAAGAGTAGAGGTACCTTTCCCACTCGAGAGATCAACGGGGACACCAAAATGAAGAATATAAGTCCCTCAGCCCTACCTCACTTCCATGTGTTGACTACAAAATATCCTGACACCTTTTTGTTTGAGTTTGTTGTTATCTGTCGAACCTATGACTATGTAGAAGATGTGCAAAAGTTGAAACTATTTCATTCTACCCTCAAGGATGCACCATTGCGCTGGTTCATGGGGTTACCTGGAAATAGCATCAAAAATTGGGCTTAGAGGTAGTAGACCTTTAATAACAAATATCGAGACTACTATCGGTCAAAAGATACCAAGGAAGAAATCTTCCGAATGACCATGGGAAGTGGTTAATCTTTGGAAGATTATGAAGAGAGGTTCCAGCTCAGTTATAAAAGGGCCAGGTGCACACTTGACCTCGAATCTCTGAAGTTGGTCCTGCTCAGGGGAATTCTGGAAGACCTTCTAGACCCCCTCCATCTGCTGGCTGGGGGAGACATCTACCAACTACCTTATGAGGACATAGAGACTATTTTTAGAAATAATTCTAGAGTAGCCAAAAAGAGAGGTAGGGGGAGTCAATCCATAGCCAGTACCTCCTCATCTAGTTCATCTATCAAAGGTGAACTTGGAAACTTGATGGAAGATTTCAACAGTGAGATCCTATAGACTCTTACCACGCAAATGGATACCTTGCATATCAAAAGGAAACAAGAGGAACCAGAGAGGGATTTGGCTATTTTCTGTCCTAGGTGCACTAGATGGCATCCTAGGAACGAATATCCATTGAACTCTATAGAGGTTTGTTGAGTCTGTGAATAAGATCATTCTACAGATAAGTGCCCTTCCTTGCCTAGACTTAAAGCTGTATACCAGGGGGCCGAAGGAGCCACTAAACCACTTTATTTCATGAACCAAAGGAGACTGCATGGACGTAGACCATACCAGCGGGAGATGCAAGGGACATCTTAGGCATACTACAACCCCAACCAAGCCACTTCCATACCTTCTTGGGGCCCTCCTTCTCATCCTTCTTGGTCCACACCTTCTCCTTGGTCCTATCCATCTCAATATCATGCCCAACCAGCCACTCATTCATTTCAATCATATGCTCAGCCACAACCTTAGTGGAATGCATCTCATCAGGGGTGGAGGCCCCAATACAACTCTCCTCCTACTCTTTTGCCTCCTTCTCCACTAAGGCAACCCCAAATGCCTACCCAACTGAACACAAATCTGAACAACAGACAGGCCCATCAAGTATATAGTGGGGAACCATCATGCCCAACGTATGCTGTGGAAATTCAGGAGATTAACCTGTGATCTGGGAAGTTTCTCCCAAATAGTCAGCCTCCCCCTAAGGAGGTTGAGGAAGATAAAAAGGAAAGTGAACCTAAACAAATTCCACCCTTTCCTGAGAGACTATTTGGGACAACACAACCCACCCCAGAAGAAACTGAACTTCTGGGAGATTTGAAACAGTTATGTGTAAAGATACCACTTCTCCAAGCCATAAAGGATGTGCCTATATACAATAGAATGATCAAAGAGAAGTTCTTTAGGCATCTAGGTAGGCGTAAGAGAGATGCCCTAACCATCAATGTCATAGGACAATTGTTCGACCTGATGTTGGGGCAGGTAATCTGTTTGAAATATATGGACCCTAGAAGCCTAGTAGTTGATGTCCACATCAATGCACCATGATCCCACACACCTTGATTGATCTGGGAGCTGCCATTAATGTGATGACAAAGGACACCATGCTCAAACTTAACCTCCAGGGCTCCTTGAGGAAGACCACATAGTACTGTAGCTAGTAGACCGCTCCATTGTGACCCCTAAAGGGATTGTGGAGGATGTGATGGTCTCCATTGATTCTTGGGAGTACTTTGCTAATTTCTTAGTTCTCTAGCCGAAGGCAAAGCTCACTGGGTATCCTCTCATCCTAGGAAGACCCTGGTTGGCCAGTGCCGATGCTTACATCAGTTGTTGGGCTAGGAACATGACCATCAAGAACAGGCATATGCCCAAGTAGCTAATCCTATACACTCCTGTGCAACGCTTGCTAGAACATGATCTACCTCTCTAGTTGGAGGAGGTGGATGAGGATGAAGTCTATTCTACACCACTATGTGCAGTAGAAACTTTCATGGGGGGGAAAACACAAAATGAGGATGATATCATTGAAAATTTAATTCAGAATCCACCCCCAGTATTTTTCCATTAGAAGATCTAGTGAAAGAAACCCAAGATAATCCCTTAACTGACCTTTGTGTGGCCAAACCAACCTATCTTCATGTTAATAATATAGAGTTCACTCAGAAAGAACCTTGAAAATCAACTCATCCTTATCCACTCCCTAGGAGAAGGAGTTGTGCAGCTTATTGAGAAAACATTTAGATGCCTTCGCTTGGAGTTATAAGGAGATGAAGGGAGTGCACCCTTCAGTATGTACTCATCATATATACATTAAGGAAGATTTTAAACCAGCCAGGAAACCTCAAAGGAAGATGAATCCAACCCTTAAAGACATTGTTAAGGAAGAATTGCAAAAATTACTTGATGCAGGATTCATCTACCCCCTCTCTGACAGTGAATGGGTCTCTCCTTTGGTGCTAGTGCAAAGAAAAATGGTAAGTGGAGAATTTGTGTCAATTATCGGGAACTGAACAAAGCCACTAAAAAGGACCATTTTACTTTGCCTTTCATAGATCAAGTGTTAGATGGTCTAGTGGGGAAAAAGTTTTTCTCCTTCCTAGATGGGTTTAGCAGGTACAATCAGATTCAAATCAGACCGAAATACCAAGATAAGAATACTTTCACTTGTCCTTGGGGTACCTTTACATATCGGGTCCTTCCTTTTGGTTTGTGCAATGCTCCAGCCATTTTCCAGAGAGCAATGCTGAGTATATTTTCTGAACTAGTTCATGATGCAGTAGAAATATATATGGATTATTTTACTCCTTATGGTTCTAACTTTCAGGAAGCTTTATCTAACCTAGGAAAAGTCTTGGACAAGTGTATTGAAATGAACATGTCCCTTAGTCTAGAAAAATGTGAATTTGTGATGACTGAAGGGACCGTGCTAGGTCATGCAATATCTCAACAAGGATTGCAGGTGGAGCCCAACAAAATTGCCATCATCCAAAGGGTCCCACCTCCTCAAAAGGTGAGAGATGTCAGAAGTTTCCTAGGCTTAATTGGATATTACAGAAGATTCATTAAAGATTTCAGTAAGTTAGCCTCTCCGTTGTTTGGTCTTTTAGGGAAAGATGTCGAATTCATATGGACTGAAAATTGTCAAGAAGCCCTAGATACCTTGAAAAGCAAACTTGTGATTGCCCCAATTTTGAGAGGCCCAAACTGGGCCCTACCTTTCCACATTCACACAGATGCCTCGAACAAAGCAATAGGAGCAACCTTAGGACAAATTGATGAAAAGTTATCTTATTCCATATACTTTATAAGTAAAAATTTGTCAAAGGTAGAGTTAAAATACATAGTAACCGAGAAGGAACTCCTAGTTGTAGTGCATTCCTTAAACAAATTCAAACATTACATCACGGGCTATCAAACCTTTGTACACACTAATCATGTTGCAATTAGATATTTAATGAACAAACCAGATGTAAATGCTTGCATTATTAAATGGTTTCTTTTACTACAGCAGTTTGATTTTACCATTGTTGATAAGCCTGGTAAAGAAAATGTTGTTGTTGACTTTTTGTCTAGAGTAAATTTGCCTGCAGATGAAGAAGGAATGGTGGATGATCAAATGCCAAATGAACACTTGTTTACTGTCTCAGTACTCTCTCCATGGTTTGCTGATATAGCAAACTACTTAGTTTCAGCATAGTTTCCACCACACCTGTCCTCAAAGGAGAAGAGAAAGATCGTGAGGAAAAGCTCCCCTTTCAACTAGATTGGGGGCAATCATTTCAAACCTAGCCCGGATCAGATATTGAGAAGATGTGTCAGGGAGGAGGAAGTCTTTGACATTCTACTGACCTGTCATGACAGGCCTTGTGGAGGCCATTTTCAGCAAAGAGGGTTGCCTTTAAAATATTACAAGCAGGCTACTATTGGTCCACTCTTCATCAAGATGTGAGGACGTATACCAGCCAATGTGATCGGTGTCAAAGGATGGGGAAACCTACTCCAAAGTATGAGATTCCCATGCAACCTCAAGTGACCTTTGAGCCATTTGAGAAGTGGGGCATGGAATTTGTGGGTCCTATCAACCCTCCTTCAAAACAGAAGCAATACATCATTGTGTGCACTGATTATCTGAAAAAATGGGCAGAAACAAAAGCAATCAAAGCAAAAACAGAGGAAAAAGTAGTTGATTTCTTGAGAGAAAACATATTCTATAAGTTTGGGTATCCAAGGGAGCTAGTCACAAATCAGGGCAGTCAGTTCACTTCCAATTTGATTGAAGACCTTCTCACACATCATAAAATCAAGCACAGGACTTCCACCCCTTACCATCCACAAGCCAATGGGTAGATGGAAGTCACTAACAAAGCTTTGGAAGGAATTCTAACCAAGGTAGTGAGCAACAACAGAAAATATTGGGCGGATAGACTAGTTGACGCCACCTGGGCCTACAACACAACATGGAAGACCACCATAGGGTTCACATCCTATGAACTGGTCTATGGGAAGAAGGCTTCGCTTTCAATAGAATTTGAATTCAACACACTAAGGATGGAATCTCAGTTGGACCTAGACCTCAACCATGCATAGAGGGAAAAACTACTCCAGCTTAATGGATTGGATGAACAAAGATTGCAGGCCCTTCTCCACACAGAGGTAGTTCAACTTTAGAGGAAGATATGGCATGAAAGAAACATCAAGGATAAGTAATTTCAAGAGGGATATTGGGAATTGCTCTATGACTCAAGGTATAAATACTTAAAAGGAAAGTTGAGTCCAAGATGGTTGGGACCCTACACTATGGAGAAACGCAATGACAATGGTTCAGTTCTGATCAGAACTATTGATGAGGAAGCCATCCCCATGCTTCTCAATGGACATAGGTTGAAAATTTACAAGAATCCCCTCTCTAAGTGAGATTTTATTGAAGATCTGAATAAAACAGTGTTGGTAGTGGAGCAAGCCTTAGCCTCCACTCCTCCCACTCAATGAAGAAGTAGAAAAAATAATAAGGACTCAAGTGAAAACCTCCATGAGGTGCTTAAGTCCCATCATTGGGTTGAAAACCTCTTTTGAGGTGACCTAGTGATGAAAAAACAAAAAATGAGAGAGAATAAGATCCTTGGGGCAAAAGCTCCCTTGGAGGTACCCAGGGCAGGCAATTAGGGTGAAAACTCCTTGAGGCGCCCTAGTTGTCTTTCAAAAAAAAAAAAAAGAGAGAAAAAAACTGAGAAAAGAAGGAAGAGAAAATTGACTCTTAAATGTGCATTGCAAGTTATAGGTGGACCATAGGGAGCAAGAGAAGATGCCACAAAGCTTATTTCATCTCCTTTACGCTCTTCTCCATCATTTCTGACCTTTCTTCCACCTCACTGTGTTTTTTTCCAAAGACTGTGTGTTCTATAAGAGGCCCTGTGTATTTTACAGGAGGCTCCTATAGAAATCACAGAGAGCTAGAAATGGTTCTAGAAAGAAATTTGAGGGGCTAGGAAGTTCCATGAAGAGCATGTAGAACCTCCAATAGCTATCCACCCTCCTGTCCATCCATCCCACACTTGCACCACCTCATCATCATCATTACTTTTCCTCCCTGTCGAAAACACAGAAATGAGTTTTTTAAGAAAAAAATAAAATAAAGGGAGCAACACCTCCAAATATCATCTGCAACCTATCAAATACCTCTCAATCTCCATCAACATCTTTGGTATCATCCTCCTAGCTCCCAGCACAAAAATCAGCTAAAAATTTTAAAGGAAGAAGCAGCTACAGGGGCTCCTGTAGGATTTCCTATAGCAGCCGATCCCCTTAAAATCAAGCCACAACAGCAAAAGAAGTGAAACTAGGGAATTGAAGGGGATATTTGAAGCTAGATCCAGCTAGAGGATACCTGCACAAAGCAATAAAGCCATACAACAGACAATAGAAAGCATGCATCAAAGGAAATACATGCACACAACAACTGAAATACAAGCATGCAGCAGCAAAAGGAACCAAAATGCCTCACAATGCGTACATTCGACTCCCACGTAAGTGACTAACCCTCTCCTCTGTTGCATTTGTGTAATTGAAAAATATGCATAAGTGAATGAGATGGTTAGGGTTGAATGAGAAAAGGTGGCCAGTTAACTACCCATCCTCATCCAGTTGACTGCGCTCATCTGGAGATGCCACCGCACATGTGCCTAGTCAACTCACAGAAAAATCCAAAGGACAGGTAGTGGAGGGCAGACAAACTCAAATGCAATGATGCGAAGTGATTGTGGGGAAGAGCCCCAATGACAAGGCAGTGGGGACCAATGGTCCAAATATGGCAACGTACCTTTTTTCCAGCTCACGCCATCACTGGGAATATCTAAAAGAAGGAATAGTATTCCTCCTCGAAATTCCTTCACCACGTTTTCTTTCATTTCATCCTCGTCCACTTAGCTGCAACAAGCTCTCTGTCACCACTATAGACTCAAAACCATAGTTATCCATCGCTTTCATCCATCCTCTGGCTATCGGTGTTCTACATGAGTAGTAGCAGGTTCTATAGGAGAACCTATAGCCAGTTCTACAAGAGGGGCAATAAGCAGTTTTTAAGGAGAAAACACAGGGTTTTTGCTTGAATTCTGGCTTGAAGAGGTAGGTTCTGTGCATACCCACCTTGATTATCAATATGTGCAAGGAATGATACAATTTTAAGGAGGAATTGAGTCTGTAGAAGAAGAGGAATTCCATAAAAAAATTTCTGCCTATTTTCTTAAAAAAAAAACACAGTTTTTCTTTGTTTTCCTGTTTCTTCAAAATTCTTGCCTCCATCGCTACTTGGGGTTTTCCAAAGGGGTATAAGCACAATGACAGGGGGATTCATGAGGAAGGAGCCCATAAATTCAGTCAGGCTCCATGAACATCTTGATGTAGTAACCATTTTCACTAGAGGAAATTGGATGCCATTTTTTGAAAAATTCCGGGGTTTGATGAAGAAGTGGCTTAGGAGTTTTCCCTTTCTTTAGTCGCTCACTCAAGGACCCATGCCTCTATTACTTTTAGAGGTCTCTCGATGGAAATCACCCCAGAATTTATCATTAGGGTTACCACCATTTCTCTTGGATTACCTTGGAGCAAAGATGAAAAGCCAATTGGACAATCTTCCTAGAAAAACTTCTTCCATCCAAATGAACATCCTGTAGAAGACAAAAATGGCATTAGAAGAACAAGCACACCTTACCCTTGGGATGAGGTTAGTTACCAAGTTATCAAATATATTTCTTGTGAAGGGAGGTATAACGTAGTTTATGGCTACCATTTTAGACTTCTCCATGGGCTGAGATATGGCATGGACACTCCAACACCCCAGATGTAGGTTTTAACCTCGTACAAAAATTACCTGCATACAAATTCTTAAACACAGAAAATAAACAATGCGAGAGCATAACACATAAAACAAATATACACAAAAATTTCCCCTAGATCCCAAACCGAGACTACCAGCTTGATTTTTCATTATGTTCCTTTCAATGTTATAATACATATTTATACATGCCGAAGCATCCAATACCATGGACCGAAAAATCATCATGCCCAATACCATGGATCGAAAACCATCGCGTCCAAAAATATGTGCGAAAATCATGCACAAAACCATAGGTGGGTCCGCCCAACCTAAAATAGGGTCCAAAACCAAAATTTTCTGGGGCGCTGCCCTAGACCCCATAAAGTGGGGTTACAGGTATGCCTCAAACCCCCTGTGACCTCCACCCCTCTAACCCTCGATTAACGATGTGGGCTAGTCGTGGAAAGAATATAACACAACCCAACATTCTCCCACTTGTTGTTTTCTTTCCATAGGGGACCACAAGAGAGCTTAGTCATTTATCCAGCCCTGCAATGCCCATTGTTTCTATATACCAAGAGAACTTCTTAGAGTTCACTGATTTTGTCAATGCATCTGCAGTATTATTCAAAGTGTTCACCTTTACCAGCAACACCTTTTTGCCTTCAATCATATCCCTCACAAGATGATACTGAACATCAATGTGCTTTGTCTTTGAATGATATGCAGGGGATTTTGCCAAGAAAATTGCACTTTGACTGTCACAGTGTATCGTTATAGCTTCCTGTACTAAACCCATACTTGAACACAATCTCTACAACCAAACTGCTTCCTTTCTTACATGAGTAGCTACCATGTATTCTGCCTCTATAGTTGACAGTGCCGCTACAGATTGTTTCTTACTCATCCAACTGACTGCACTTCTAAATAGGTTAAACACATACCCACTTGTAGATCTTCTTTGATCCAAATCTCTAGCCTAGCTTGCATTAGCAAAGCCATGAATATCCAACACTCTGTCCAATCTTGGTCTTCCTTGGTAGCACAAACCATAATCACTGGTGCCACACAAATACCTGAAAACATGCTTCACTGCTGTCTAGTGGTCCTTCCCTGGTTTTGACATAAACCTGCTCAATACTCCCACTGCATGTGCAATGTTTGTTCTAGTACAGACCATGCATATATCAGGCTACCAACTGCACTTGCATATGGAACATGGGACATGTCCTGTTCCTCTTCTTGTGTCTTGGGACACTGTTTAGCAGATAACCTCACACCTACAGGAATATGAACCTTCACTGGTTTACTATCCTGCATATTAAAACTTTGCAATATTGTCTCGACATACTTCCTCTGGTTTAACCAGAGCTTCCTCTTTGCCCGATCTCCTTTAATTTCCATGCCCAAAATATAGTTTGTAGCACCAAGATCTTTCATGTCGAATTTGGAGGACAATCGGGTCTTCAAATCTTGGATAACTTCTTTGTCATTTCCAACAACAACATATCATCCACATACAACACCATATAAATAACTCGGTCACCAATTAATTTAAAAGACAGACAATGATCTACTTTGTTTCTGGTGAAGCCAAGTCCCCGTATAAATGTATCAAATTTCTGATACCATATCCTTGGTGACTATTTTAACCCATACAAAGACTTATTTAACTTGCATACCAGTTCTTTCTTACCCTTCATTGCAAAGGCTTCAGGTTGCTTGATGTAGATCTCCTCTTCTAGATCCCCATGAAGAAATGTTGTCTTCACATCCATCTTTTCTACTTCAAAATCAAAAGCAACAACAATAGATAAAAGTAATCTAATTGAAGTTACCTTGGCAACAGGAGAAAAAATATCACCAAAATCAATTCTCAGCACCTGGGAATAACCTTTTGCTACCAGCCGAGCTTTGTATTTCTCCACCTTTCCTTCTACATTTGTATTCTTCTTGAACACCCATTTGCTACCAATGGGTTTCCTTCCAGCCGGTAACTCCACCAGATCCCAAGCCTCATTTTTGTGTAAAGATGCCATTTCATAAACCATGGCCTCTTTCCATAGTTTGCCATCGTCTGAATATACTGCTTCCTTCATAGTTCTGGGATCATCGTCAGTAATAGATAAAACAAAATTTGAATAGAATGTAGATGGACTATACCTTTCTGGCTGCCTTCTTTCTCGAAATGATCTTCTCACACCCAGAGTTTGTGGCTCTTCATCTTCTGATTCCTCCTCTGCTATAGAGTCTGATTCTTCCTCCTTAAGCTCAAACTCTATCTTCTTAGGTTCCTTTGGTTGTAATTCATGTTTAATAACATCTTTTAACTCTCTGAACACCACATCTCAGGTGTACACAACCTTCCGTGTGACTGGGTTCCAAAGCTTATAACCCTTTAAACCATCTTTATACCCAACAAAGATGCACTTTTCAGATTTACTATCCAACTTGGTTCGTTTCTCCTTTGGAACGTGTACATATGCATCATGTCCAAATACCCTCAGATGTGAAAGAGAGAATTTCTTACCAGTCCATACCTCTTGTGGAGTCTTATCCTCCAACGCTGATGAAGGTGACATGTTAACCAGGTAACATGGAGTATCCACCGTCTCTGCCCAGAATTCTTGTCCTATCCCGGCACCACTGAGTATGCTTCTTGCCCTTTCCATCAATGTCTTATTCATTCTTTCTACAACTCCATTTTGCTGAGGTGTATATGGAGTAGTCTTCTCTCGTGCTATACCACACTTACATAATTCTTCAAATTCCTTGCTGCAAAACTCTCTAGCATTATCTGTCCTCAACACCTTTATCTTCTTCTCTGTCTGATTTTCCACGAGAGCCTTAAATTCTTTAAACCTGTCAAAGACTTCAGATTTATTCTTAAGGAAATATATCTATGTATTCCTTGAGAAGTCATCTAGAAATGATACATAGTACATAGAGTTACCCAGTGATGGGACCTTCACAGGTCCAAACACATCACTATGCACAATCTCTAATATCTGTTTCGCCCTCTTACTACTAGAGGGGAAACTCACCCGATTTTGCTTCCCATATACATAATTTTCATAGAAATCAAAATCCAGAGAGCTATTACTCATACCTTCTACCATACCTTTACCATGAAGTATTCGAAGGCACTTCTCTCCAATATGTCCAAGCCTTTGATGCCACAACATGGTCTTCTCTCCAGAGATCACTAGATTTTCTGCTCCACTTTCAGGAACCACAGAATTATTGCACCCATCAACAACCGTTCTACCTTGCAGCTTGTATAGAGTTCCAATCCGAACTCCCCGCATCAATACCAGTGCTCCCCGGACCATCTTGCAGGTATCCTTCTCGAACACTGTTTTTACACTTGCATCATCCAACTTGCTTATAGAAATTAGATTTCTAGCCAATGCAGGAATATGCCGAACACCCGGAAGTGTTTTAACCCTTCCACTTTGCAGCTTCAACTTTAATTTTCCATGACCAATGATTCTAGGCTTCCTATCAACCCCTAAGAAGACATCACCACCATCGTATTTGTCATACTCATAGAACCACTCTCTATAGGGAGTGAAGTGAAAGGATGCACTTGAGTCAATTAACCATGCCTCATGATCTACATGTGTACTTGAAGAAGCCAAGTACACATCCCCACCTTCATCTGAGGTGATTTTTGCCTTTGCAGAAGGAGAATCATTAGATCCCTTTCCTTTATTAGGAGATTTAGATTTACAGTCCCTTTTGTAGTGCCCTTCCTTTCCACATTTCTAGCACACCATCTTTACAGGTTTTCCTGGAGATTTAGATCTCCCACTCGATGACTTATTTTTGTTTCTATTCTGGGACCATCCTCTTATAGACAAGGCATCACCATTCTGGATCTCCATATTTTTCCATCTCATCTCCTCTATTAGCAAAGCTAAGACTATTTCATCAAACTGCAAGGCAGTTGCATTGCTACCTATTGTAATAACCAAACTGTCCCACGAATCTGGTAGAGAACACAACAAGCTGATGCACTTATCTTCATTTGAAATTTTAATATCAACAAATGCTAACTGACTTACCACAGTATTAAATGCATTCAAATGCTCTTTCACCGAGTTTCCATCTTTCATCCTCAGGTTATACAACTTTTTCCACAAGAACAGTTTATTCACCAGAGACTTAGATTGGTACAAAGTCCCTAACTTGTCCCATAAAGCCTTCATCATAGCTTCCCTTGATACATCCAACAATACCGAATCTAAGACACACAATCGTATTGTTCTGTTTGCCTTCTGATCCAACTTCTTCCATTCTTCATTGGACACTCCAGTTGGTTTAGTACTTGGATCTAGTGTGATCCTCTGATCTTTATCCACCAACAGATCCTTCATCTTGAGTTTTCGCATATCTAAACTCTGACCATTAAATTTCTCAATCTCTATCTTTCCACTGGTCTCCATCTTCTTTCACTACCAGAATCGATCTCGTAGATCTCTCATTGAACAGGGTCTACCACAGGCTTGAGCGAAACCCCTCAGCAACAAAGGCGTCTCCTTGAAGCCAAAATAGCCCCGATACGAAATGTAGGTTTTAACCCCGTAAATAAATTACCTGCATATGAATTCTTAAACACAGAAAATAAACAATGCAAGAGCATAACACATAAAACACATTTACACAAAGATTTCCCTTGGATCCCAAAACCCAGACTACTAGCTTGATTTTTCATTATGTTCCTTTCAATTTTATAATACATATTTATACATGACGAAGCATCCAATACCATGGACCGAAAAACCATCGCATCTAATACCATGGACCAAAAACCATTGCATCCAAAAACATGTGCGAAAATCATGCACAAAACCATAGGTGGGTCTGCCCAACCTAAAATAGGGTCCAAAACCAAAATTTTCCTGGGCGCTGCCCCAGACCCCATAAAGTGGGTTTACGGGTACGCCTCAAACCCCCTATGACGTCCCCCCCTCTAACCCCCAATTAACTACATGGGCTAGTTGTGGAAAGAATATAACGCAACCCGACACCAGAAACTCAACATCCCTATTTTCTTTTGCAGTCCCTCATGGAATCCAACATTAAGTTGAAGGTAGGAGGTCCAGATTAGTTGGCTCACCATGGGTTGATTAAACTATTAGTGGAAGAAGCCCTCCACACCTTCACCATCCCCATAGCATGAGAAATCTTCAGGAACATGATAGAAGAAGACGATATAAAGGCCCTCACATATGATCTCAGTCCTTCTGATAGTGAGGAGGAAAATCAATAAGAAGGAGAGGGGGAGGAGACTGAGGAACAAGAAGGGGAGAAGGAGAAAACCAAAATAGAGGAGGAAGAAATCAAAATTGAACAAAAGGAAACAAAACCAACAGATAGAGAAAAAGACAAAAGGAGAGGAAAAAGGGGCAGAAAAGACAGAAGTGTCTCTTGAGGCCCTAGAAAGAGAGACAATAGCTACCCTCACTTCCCTTAGCATCCCAATTAGAACAAAACAAAAGAGGTAGAGGTAGACATCAATGTATTTCAGGGCTCAGAAAAGCACAAGAATAAAAACAGGAAAACCACAACCATCTTCAACAGTGCCTATTATAATTGAAGATTCATCCACTGTCAAAGGGGAATAATCTCCCTCTAAAACCCCCATCACATATAAAAGAGGAAGTCCCAGATCTTCCACCTGGAAGGAAAGACTGCAACTACAGGACTCAAAAACAGCTCTATCGGAGGCATAGACTATTCTACAGGAGACCCTGACAAAGCTATAGGAGACCGAAAAACTTGAGAAAAGGGTAGAAGAATAACCAAAGGGGAAGGAGGAAATAGCATAGGCATAAGAACTTGACCCCCAACCTAGTTTGGGCTCTTACTACAATCTTCTTGGGGGGGGTGGAATCATTCCATAGAAATTTGCAGTCCCACTTTTCTTTGAGTTGGAGAAATAAAGGATAAGGAGCCATAGATGGATGCAAATCGCCAAATCCAAGGGGGTAGAGGATATTTTCCACATGGAGAACAAGCTTAGAGAAATGGGCAGGGAGTTAAGTGCTGTAAGACATAGAGAGGGAATCACAAGAACTCACTTGGAAATAGAAAATGAGTTGCTATGAAGACAACTGCAAGAAAGGGAGACACAATTGGCATGCATGGCTAATTGGTCTATGGAGGCACTGGAGTGCAGAACACCAACAAAATCATGTGGATTATACCTCAAAGGCCAATGGCTAAAGTTTTAGATCAAGACTTTGGTATAGAGAGGCAGAATGCCTTTTCAGGATTACAGATAGCTCATGGACCTATGTGACCAAAGCTCTTCAGAAGACAAGGCAAAGATAACAGAGTTCTATTTTCATAACATGGCCCTCACAAACATGAATGCATGGGACCCCAATGCTAGGCTAGAGGTCCTGCAGCTAATGGCGATGGCCTCATGGATGAATCATGAGGAGAAAAGGGCAACATAAATAAAAAAGTTGATGGAAAAAGAGGAAAATGAACCCCTAATGATCAGAGTTCAGCCATCAGATCTGATGGCTCTCATCAGCACACTACCACACAACTTGCAGATTAGGGAGTATCACTCCCCAACAAGGATTAAAGAAGCATCAAGGAGAGTACCACTATACAAGCACTCTATGCAGAGTTTGAAGGTCAATTGGATTGGCCTCAAACTAAGTCCCCCACTACTGCTAGGATTGCTAGAGGGCAGAAAAGAGGAAGAAGAGCAACAATAATGGGAAGAGGTGGACAAAAAGGTAGGATTCCATGACAAATAAGAGGAACTCACATCAGAAGCATGGGATGTCAGGGAGGCCATCAGGACCATCAAGGATGAGGAGATGGACTAGTTGCTCAGAGGATGAGCAACAACTTCAGTAAGGGGGTGATGATGAGCCCCAGGAATGGGTAATTATATGGGTTCATTTTGCCTCCTAACCTAGCTTAATCCACCATTCCCTTAGTTTATTGCATGTTTTTTGATTATTTTTATGCTTCTAGAGTGAGATGGGTTGGTTATTATGCCATGGAGTCTAATGTGTGTTTAATGAAGATTTTTGTTGAATTTTGGAGAAAAAGTCAAAGATTTAATGGACAATTGGCAACAAATATTTGAAGAAGACAAGGGAGATGATTTATAGGAGGATGTCCCCCTCATTTATGACTCCCCACTTCGAATTCTCCATCATGCAGCTCAGAGCACAAACAACCACATCAATGCTCTAAGAGGCAACCGAACAAGTGGAGGATTACTTCTGTTTATCTCAAGTTTTGGGAGCCAAGCCTCCTTGATTTTAAAGAAGTTGTTGGGAGCTTCATTTGTATAAGTAGAGAGGCCCAAAGCCTTGTTAGGGAGTTAGTCAAATTTTCGAATTTTGGTTGCAGCTTTGCTCTACTCAACTTTGAGCTTACTTTTGTTGACAGTCTTATGTAATCCTATTATTATTTTGATAATGAAGATGAGATCCTTTTTGATCTAGCACTGAGTTACCTCAAAAGGCTGAAGCTCTTGGGTTAGGGCCCAATCCAAGTAGCCAAGCTCCTCTTGTTTGTATTTATATGCTTTGTTTCAGTTTATGAATTAGTTGCAGTTAGATAAATTTCTTTCTTGGTTAAGAATAGGTTGCTTTTGGTGATTTAGAAGGTTGTTTCCATTTCAGTCTTCTATAGCAGGTTGAACAGTGATAGAAAGAAGATACAAAAAGGCCATCAACAGAGCCTTGGCTTCCTTTCATTCCCTTGGGACCATGAACTGAGGCCAAGACTCTCTTGCTGCCACAAAAACACATATTTTCCTTCTCCATAGGATTTCTAGTGTCGCAATTTGTTAGAAGGTTAATATTTTGCTTTAGATCCATTTCACCATGCTCATTTCTATATTTGCAATAAATTTCCTTCCATGCTTTCTTTCCATGTAGCATTTTTCAGCAATTACTTTCCTAGATCAAAGTTTAGATTAGCTTGATGGAAATTCTGTTTTTTGATGTATCTAGTTTCTTTGCTTGCTTAATCTCATTGTTTGATTTTTAGTTCTCTTGCAGGAAATATCTTCTCACAATAATTCAGCCCATCAACCATCACCATCTGTCTTTGATCTATGTTCAACAGGTCACCCAAAGTCCCTCACAAATTTGCCTTGGTTTTCTACACTTTTCTCATTAACTTTCCTCTCTTTCCTTGAACAAATCCGACCATATTTCTCTCTCCTAATAATTCTTGGAGAACCCTAGACACCTTAACACATCATCCTAGCCTTTAGCTACCCTTTTCACCCACTTTCCTACCTTCAAAACCTCCAAAACTGCTCTCGGCATCTGCTTGTAGACCTCTTGTAGATCCCCTGCAACCTCCTGTAGATTTTCCTGTAGGCTTCTTTTTGAAGTTCGATTGTAGGAGAAGCCTCCAGAAGGCTATCTGAGGCCTTCTAGGACCCATCCACACCTCGATACACCTCTACAAATCCCAAATTTGCCTTCCATCGCCACCTAATCACTGCCACATTCACAATCAAACAAATTACATGCATGACACTTTCACATAAAAATACATAAAAATCCCAAAAGATGTTTTTTGCTCATTTACTTCTAGAAATAGCTTGAGTAGATGTTGTTTACTTCCTGAATAGGTAACGACATTCATTTCATGGTTTTTCATCTCTCTTTCTGCAAAAGTAGGATTAGTTGGTTAAGTAGGGTTGCTAGGTTTATGTTACATTTCAGTCTTCTTTTCCTTTCTCCAAGTAGACTAACCTCTGTAGGGTAAGCTTTCCTTTCTTTCATCACACATAGAGTTTCTTCTGGAATCCATAGAAGTTGGATTGAGCTCCTAGTGATCTTGTGCTGGCTGACCAAGTGACAGCCTGTAGTAAGAACTAGTACTTGTGCATACAACATCGTCGCTTCCAAGTTTGTTATGAACTATCGGGTTGCTAAAAGTAAAGTAGGAAGCCCAGGAGTTGCAACATTATTACTACAATAATGGTGCCCACCACCTCTCCATGTGTTAGAACCTTCATGCTTTGAACTTGACTCTTCCCAGGGACACACACTTGCTCTCACCCAAAGTTATCTTACTTACCTCTACATGTTACCATGGTCAAGGCATTACACAACCACCCATTGCTGGGACTCCTACTCCAAATGGTTTGAGGTCTAGTTGGGACATCATATCGGGGAGATCCCTTGAATGTTGGCTGGTCCATCACCATCAACATTTCTGGCACTAGAAGGAGGGCCAGATGACAAGCTGAGCCCTTGAAGTCAGTTTTGAATTTCTGCACATATTCCATGACTTCTGTTGAAATCATAACCCTGACATGTTTCGCTGATGCTGTTGATTTTGAAGTGTTGGCAAGCATTATAGATGAATTTTCCAAATATAAGTTCAAAGGCGAAAATGGAACAACCTTTTCAAGCACACATTTTCCTTTGCTGGCTTCTGTGATAGGCATGATATCCCCTCGGATGACATTACATGTGGGTTGTTGACTTTCACGTTAGAAGGGTGCATAAGGCGATGGTGTCACACATATCCTGCAACCTCTATGCACTCTTTTTATCCCATGTTCCAATAATTATGTCATGCTTTCATTCTTTATGACCGTAAATCACTTAATAAAAAAGAATTGAAATTGCAAAAACTTACCTGACGAATCTCTTCAAGATTTTCACGATCATTTTCTTCACTACTATTATGAATTTCTTGGAGATGAAATTGACTGTGAATTTTTGGAGGAAATATTTAAATATCTAATTCACGTTTCTGAGAATCCACATAAGTTAGAATCTTTCAAACCTCTCCCAATATACCTCGGTGTTAGAGCTTCTAAATCTGAGATAGACAAGGTTGTTATCCCAAGTGGCCCTCTGTCCTGTTCTCATCAAACAACTCTAGCTCCGAAGGTCTAGGTGGTAGAAGTTGAGAATCCACCTATTGATATGTCACCATTTTCTCCTACCTCACTTGCTCAGGATTTCTGTGCATATTGGGATTGTAACCCCAATGGTTGTCATGTGGTCTTCTCTCCTGAGCCTTCATCCTTTGGTCCCTTTGATCCTCCGAATTTTTGTGTGTTGTGATCACCCGTCCCTAATTTCACATGTGATATTCATGAGGATGAAGTATTGGACAGTGTTTGTGTTGAACAACCAACCTGCACTATCATTTTTTATGAGTATGTGTGGGAGTCTGAACAAAAATCTGCGGTGAAGGATGACCTCCTTCTATCTGCACCTCGTTTGCTTTATCCTGACATCTTCCATGCTTTTTCTATTTCTATTCCATCTTGTGAAAATCCATTTTGAGATTTTCTATTTCCGATGATTCACAGAACATGTGGGATTCCAGTTATTCATTCAATTGCAGAGAGGAAAAACCTATCTTCCCAAATCCATCCAATATCTTATATTACATTTCCAAAAACATAGAGGGTGAAATTTCTCGTTTTTTATCATCCCCTGTTTATGATTCATCAAATCATGAGGATGTCATTGTCCATCATCTTAAGTTTTTTCATCATGGCTGTCATGATCTTTTCATATTCATCTGATCATGATTCTTATTTGTCTACTATTGATCTTTCTAAGCCACTGGTCTTTGATGATCCATCTTCTGATGAATTGGAAACTCCTCAAGTTGTCAAGGCACTTCAGCCTGAGTTGATGGTTATGTGAGGTTCTTGTAGTTTTGAGGTTAGTTCCACTTCAAATCAGATTTTTTTTGAATCTTTCTAGGCTCCTCACCACTCTATTGTTTACACTGAAAATCAATCTATTTCACAGTTTTCACATCCTCCACCAGAATCACACGAACCTATTGTTTATGCATTGGATGAGTCATACATATCAAGCACTATTACGAAACTAAAGTTTTATTATTTCTTTATGTTTACTTGTTTTTCAAGTTTGAAGGTGTGTACATGCTTATATTCCACGCGCAATGTGATAGGATGCCATGAAACATATGAAGAGTGCCTTTGTAGTATACCTAGGGGGGATAATATGGCATACAGAGGGAAGTACTCAAGGGAATAATGTAATAATGGGATGGGCCATAGTAATAAATAAAGTGGTTAACCCATATCATGTAAGGGACCACAAGTAGTTAGCAATAATGTGGCTATTATATGGTGGAAATCAATTGACAGTGAGATTCTGAAGTTATGTTGTGCTGACAAAATTGAAGAACTACTTTTGGACAAATGGTATCATACTAGAAATAAGGAAACCAAGAAACCTAAAGGGTTATTTTCTATTGGTGTCTCCTTATTACAGGTTCATGGATTGATTCAGAAGGAGAAGATCATCGTGTCTATAAATCTTAGTTGCAAACATAATTTTATCAATGTTAATTTGGCAAAAAAATTGCAAGTTCTAGCAAAACACATTGAAAACACACAGGTTGATAATGAGGATGTTCAAGTTTATAAATATTTGAAGCTTTCTATGGATATGTATGTGTTGCATTGTGATTTTTATACTTCAGATATGGATAACATGAATTTTGTTTTGGGATATCCTTGGATGGAATCTGTGGGTACTGTGAATATTAATGTGCAAAAGAAATTCATGAAGCTTTGGTATAAAAAGAAGAAAATTACATTGCAGGATATTTTCATTAAGACCCAAGCAGAGACTATGGAGGTAGAAGCACAAAGCTCTAATGACAGTGACACATCAGATGATGAGCCTTTGATGGTTGACAATCAAACATAAACATCAAACCAGGTACCAAAAAAAAACAGGTCGTGTCCAAGGAGGCTGAAGCAGAAAATGTTACAGGTACTGATACATCAGATGAGGACTCAGTGGTTGAAGTAATATTGGAAGATAAGAAACAACAGAGGCACCATAACATGTACCAAATACCAATCAGGCTCCATTAGGTGGTGAATTAAAGAAAGATTCGCTGTTGGTTAAAACTTCAGCATATCACCACCCACATCACCCTGCAAGAAAACAACCAACACGATGGCAACGAATAAAAAAAAGGACAACAACCCCCACATGACAGATAGAGAGGGGAGACGATTCACCCACAACACAGCAACACAAAAGAGCCACTAGGGTCAACTTCCATCTCAAGACAGCGAGGCACTAGCTAGATCGAGGGTTCACCTTTCTCTTGGATGGCTAGATGCACGTGCATGGTACTAGTGGACTACTCTTTTGAGTAGATTTTATTATTTGTGTTCTTCTTATGTTTTGGGGACGAAACATGTTTAAGGGGGGTGGAATGTAGTATACCTAGCGGGGATAGTATGGGGTACATAGGGAGGTACCTAAGGGAATAATGTAATAATGGGACCACAAGTGGGTAATAGTAATAAATAAAGTGGTTAACTCGTATCATGTAAGGGACCACAGGTAGTTAGCAATAATGTAATAAGCCCATTGTATTAGATAGATGGTATTGAGGGAACCATGGTAATGACCCACAGTATTGTATGTATGAGGTCTATATAGAGGCTAGAGACTCCCCATTGAGAGATGTGAAGGAATATTGTATGAACAAGCATATGGCTTGTGGATTGTTCTCCTTCGTTAAGGAGTGAATGTATGGTGTTGCCCTACCTTAAGGGTTTGATCAATAAAGAAACATTTCTATCTATATTCAGATCTTGTTATTTTTGGTGATTATTTAGAGTTGTTGGGTATATTGGTATCATTTCATATATTTATGGGTCAGATCTATAACATGCTTTCATGTGCTTTAAATTTTTTCTTTTCTTTGGATGCATTCAAGCTTTGAATGAATTGGTTTACATTGTTTTATCTTTCTTGTCTATTAGTTTACTTGCATATATTTCTTGTCAATCATGCTTTCACCTACATGGGCCAACCAATACGTCGATGGTTGCATTGGAAATATCACTTCACATGAGTTGGCTTATTATCTGATTAGGATAGGAGTAGGAGTAGTGTTTGATTTTCTTACCTTGTTTTTCTTTGTCTTGCTTCTTTCGTATGCTTGTTTGCTTTTGCACCTGTAGGTTAGTTTTCACATGAAACTGTGTTTGGCTTCTTAAGCAAGAAGGGTGAAATCCAAGAGGAATTTGTAAAACTATCAACACTTGATTATCTATCTATTTCCTATCTTTATGCGAATCTTGCATTTCTTATACTCGATAATACCTTGATGAAAAATACACTCCTTTCAAAGAGATTCATGGTGAAATCATGATGCTTTCACTCTTAACTAGTGCCACCTACTCTAATTAGTTTTCTATATTCGGTTAACCCTTGTCAGCGCAATCAAGCAGAGTAAGGAGAGGGTAAAACCTAAACAAGTATGTTAGAGGTGCATATAAATATCCTTCTCTGAAGGGACATCCACTTCTGCTCTCAATACATCGAGATCCCTCTTCTGCATTTGAAATAATAAGTGCTTATGCATAATTCCTTGAAAAATGAAGAATGAAAATAAAATAGAATAAAGGGTGACAGAAGAGAGAGGATTCTTGCGCAAAGAGGTGAAGCAAGTAACACTACTAGGGTACTGTCCAAGCCTGCTCGCAACAAAGTAACACCAGAGATGAAACTGAGACTATGAAAATCTATTTTACTTGTGCATCTATATACCCCTCATCCTCAATAAAAAAATCTCAGTTTGACTTGGCTTGGTATGTGTGTTACCAATAAAGAGAATGGTAGGGACTACATCTTTAACTCAAGCTAAATGAATAAGCCATGATAATTGAAGAGTTAAATAATACTTCCAAAAGAGTTAGACTCTCCTTGCACGAGACAAGGTCCATACAGAGAGTTAGAGTTCTACTAGTGTGTCGCCAATGTTGTAGCAGCTACAACCACCCTCCAAATTTTTTCCCATGCTTCATTTTGGAGCCTCCCTTTTAAACCAAAGTAGCTCATCTTGCACTGATCCAAGTAGTTGTGCTTTAACTGAGCTTTATTATTTCAACATTAGCTTGTGTTTGCTCACTTTGCTATTTTTCTAACCCACATGTCGATCTCTTGACTTGGTCTTTCAACATTTCCAGGCTTGCCTTAGAGAACCGCAAAATCCTTAAGGGCAACTGACCTTGATCTTGGAATTGCGCAATCCTGAACGACAATGGGCCGTGGGCCCAGGAAATGTGCAAAACTGGATGATTGCCAGCCTTGAGCTGGGAAATTACGTAGAACATGAGAGGGAGCACAGATCCACTTAGCCCAGAAATTGCACAAAACCAATTGTGCTTAGAAATTGTGCAATGCATGAGCCAAAGAGTTGTCCCATTCTTCCCAGAACTATGCAATCTCTCTAGGAAATGAATGGAAAATTTTACCAAAAAAAAAAGAAAAAAAAGAAAAAAGAAAAAAAATAGGAATCCATTTTCAGGAACCCGAAGGAGGCACTTTATTTATTTTGGAAACTTCTGCCAAGTGTTGTTTTTTCCTTGATCTATGGCATGCGCATCATAAACCCTAATTTGACAAAACTATTTAATCGAAGCTACTAGAGCTCATTTTCACAATAGATCTTTGAGCATTAGAATTACTGAGGATATCCAGGAACCTTCGGTGTGATCATCGTCACTTTTCTCAGTGATTTTTGCTTTTCAAGTCTTTTGTCGTTTTTTTATTATCATTTTTTGTTGTTTATCTTGTGAGAGTGTTGTTTCACTTGGTTCGTTGAATGAATGTTGGTGCTTTGACTTGTTTTAGCTTGTAGAAGTGTTGTTTCAAGTTTTACATTTCCTTTCCCAAGTGTCGTATGTGTTTTCCTGTTTTTGCACCAACAATCACCATTGCGGCGACTCTCATCACGTGCTTCATTTTTCCTTTAGTTTGATTGATTCATGCACCTGTTTCACTTGCATGCATCATAAATTAGATAGATCTACACCCAACATCACACCATTCTTCAAATCTGTTCGATTTCACACTCCCTTTGGGAAGATCTGGGCTCCCCTTGCCCAGATCTCACTTTTCACTGAATGCACTGCGCAATCTGGGAGCTCAAGGCCTTTGCCTTGGCTTTTGGAATTGTGCAGAGGATGTCCTAGCCTGGCTCTAACTACGCATTGTGCAATTCCAGGAGCCAACCTACAATCTTGGCCACTGAGACTGCGCAATGTGGAGTCTCTCCCGGCCTTGGCCCAAGACTGAACTACACATTGCGCAGTTCCAGTCACCAAGCTTCCTGACTGACTATTAGTACTGCACAATGCATAGTTCCCATAGTCAGCCAGTGAACTCTCTCAACTAGAATTGTACAATCTATCCCGTCGTGAGCCTGGTTTGTTGCTTGGTCTTGTCTTGAAGTTGCTTTGGTTTTTAAGTTGACATTTGTTTACCGTGAGTGTCCTCTTTGTCCCACAAGTACAAGAATTTTTTAGCATCTCTCTAGCAGTTATAGTTAACATGGCATCCAAGAGAGATGCATCAAATGAAACTGTTGAGAGCAGTACTGGGGAAGCATTTGAGAAAATGTTAGTTAATCTACCAGTTTATGTAGACACTCAACTATTCATTGAGAAGGGTACACTATTAATATGGTAGCGAATGAAAGATACTTTTGAAGAGGACTTCAAGGAAGACTTAGAGGACCGATAGGTTTACTTTATCATCCAATGGATAGGCTTGTACAAGGATGCATGCAACTACCTCATCTTCCCATGTGTGGAAATTATCAGTTGGATAATATCACATATAGATGAATAGACTATGACATTGAGAAGTGCCAACAAGATAGAGCTTGCCACCCTTAGGGTGAAGAACTTTCAGCAGATGTATCACTTACCTCAGCTAATGAAGTGCATGGACTCCTTTTTCTATGCCACCCACAACTTTGTGAACACTAGAGATATCTTCAAGTGTTGGATTAAGGAGTCTTCGAAGTTTAGATGAACACGCAATCATGTTTACAAGACAAAGTCTCTTATGAAGGCATATCAATTATTGATCATCTTTGCTTGCAGAATATACAGTCAAGAGAACACATAAACCTTTCCTGAAGGCCGCGTAATCATGTTGGATCAGTTGGTGAATGATGGGAATCCATTCAACTCGTCAAACTTGTTGGCTCATAACCTAAAAATCCATATGACAAACACCCAAAATCTGGCTAAGAATGAGTATGTGAGATTCTACATGTTCGATACTTACTTGATGCAATTTGTGCCCAACAAAAATTCCTTGGCATGAGCTGGACATGGACACCAAAGGAGACTGTCATCAATGTTTATTGCAAGTTTCTTTCCGACTGCAATTATTGAGGAGTGATGGAAAAGATAATTGACCATTTTATCATCTCATTGTACAATCTTATCTTTGAGCAGGATCCCCCTTGCATGTCCCAAGCAACAATGGAGGCGAGAGAAGTCTCCACATGTTCTACCAAGGCATGCCACTGACAAGTTGGTCATGTAGGAGGTCTCATATCACCTCTCCATAGGGTTGTCAACATAACTAAATAGGAAGAATAAGGCACTGTGGCCCACTCTTCCTTTGCAGATTGGATTGTACGAGATTAAGAGCTTGAAATATGTAGATGTTGAAGCTAAGGAGATTGTTGGATTCGAGTTCAACACCAAATACTTTAATCCTTATGATCCCCACAATATTTGCAAGGACCACTGTGTGAGAGTGTACTTTCCATGGATCCACAGGAAATTTCATTGGGTGGAGGAGGACCCTTAGAGGTATTGTTATAATGCCTCTAGACTCAATGAACAAGTCAGTATAGCAACAACTTAGAAAGCTGATTTGCAGACAACAATGACACAAGAAGCAACAAAAATAGTAGCAATATGCAGCGATTCAATGTAGGACAACAGAAAGAGGAATATTTTTGAGAAACTAGAGGCAAAGAAAAGGGTCAAGATGAAGGGAGATCCTATCACAGACTTTGGTAGTGGAAGCAAAGAGGGAGAAGTGGATAAAGAGAGTCGAGCAAAGGAAGAGAGAAAAGCAGAGGCTGTAGGAAGCATACCTAAATCTATAGGAGACATAAAAGAAGTTGAAGGAAGAATAGGAGTTGTGGAAGAGAGAAATAGAAGAGAAGAGGAAAAAAGAAGAGGAACAAGGGCAAGGCACGTTGATAGAGAAAACAACATCCATATAGGTTGATGAGTTGGAACAACCAACAACTGGAGAAGAGGGTGAATAGATGCAGGATTGGGAGTTTGCTCAGCAGATTGAGCAACTGATCAAAGTGAATGACATGGATTTAGAACAGGAGCCATAGAATGAAGACATTGAACTTATTCTGAGAGCACCAAAGGTCATATCTTAGTCTTTGCCACCTCTAGTATTAGAACCAGTCCTTAGCGACAAAGGAAAATTTGTTCTCCTTTATGGTGATTGGGTCATGGATGTGTACATTCTATCATTTGACGAGTTGCAGACGAGGATTGTACAGGCGCGGAGGAAGAATTTTCTGGATGATGATGCATCACCTTCATTCGTCAAGGAAAGGGTGATAGTGCTAGACATCAGGAAACATCCAACTGCCCTTGCCGATGCTAGCTTGGCTTTTGTAGGAGAAATAATCTCAAATGTTAAGCTTCTGTTGGCCAAGAATGAACAACTGGCAAAGAACTTACAAGCTACTAGGTAAGGTGCAAAACAACTTTGAGAGCAGAGTGCATTTTGCGCAATGGGGGAAATAAGGAAAGCGATACTTGTTGAAGTATCAAAATTTGAGAG